>CAIGRP010117226.1:0-16451 GCA_903798385.1 Fraxinus cuspidata
GAGATATTGTGTCACAAGAAGTTGTAAGACTTGAGAAAATACACACATAATATAATTCCTCAGACATGGACACTAGGGTGCTACCATTGGTGAAGTTTAGATGTTGCAAAGACCTTTTAAACAATGGTGGAGGTAAATAATTTCCAATTTTATTAGTTATCTCTTTCTGGATTATTATTAATGTGTAATAATTTTCTTTGCAAGTCATTTGACACTAATGTGAAGGTTTGTTTTAGCAAACTGTTGTAAAATAATTTCCCTGGGTGATGATGTAAGTATTATTAATTCGATTGGCATCGGCCAAATGAATGAATGTATATCGACACCACAATTATCTAAACCTATCATATAACCAACTTGGGCAATTTGAAGCAGCCTAATTAAATTAGTGCTGCTCATGGCCCAACCCAAAACTTGGACGACTTTTATCTAGTTGACAGCCCACTTATTCCTTTTGGGCCTTACTATTTCATAATCTAAAAGCCCATCCCCCAATACCTTTATATTTCTCGCCTCGTTATTGTTACAAATAGTTTGAAACTTGGGCAGCCTGTTCTTTGAGAGAAAAGAGCGTTATTGGCTTTGTGCCGTTAGTGCTCTGTTCTTCTCCCTCTCTCTTAGCCTTAGTGGCTAATCCTATAGCTCCCAATAATATTCACATTTAGCCCTTTGTGGGCAGCCATTGAACAACCGAATTTGGGAAGGTTTTTGTTTGTGATTATAGTAATCATTTGTGGTGATCAATTCAACATACTGAGCCCGGATTTCGTGAAGTTTGGAGCACTTTAATCAACACTTCCACTTGTCTTTGAAGTTCCTTAGTCTTATCGGGATTATTCCTATAAGCCGGACTATTTGGAATGACTGCTCCATGTATGAAATCAATTTGATGTTCAATGCCTCAAATGGGTGGTAGCCAACTAGGCATGTCCTTTGGGATTACATCATCGAATTCCTGCAAAAAAGAAGTAGTCAAACTAGGGAAGGGTGTTTCAGATTCCTCAAAATTGATGAGTGATTCCTTATAAATCAATAAGATCATATGTTGGTTCTCAACTATTGCCATCTTCAGCTCACCCCATTTTACAAAGAAATTCACTTTCGACTTTTCTCTCATCTCATAAGATTTTTTCTCTTTACTTTCTTGTGGCTATACTATTTTTTTCTTACAATTAACCACATCTATTTTCTCTCTTACAATTAACCACATCTATTTAATCTTCATACACTTGTGGTGTCAAAGGTGCAAGAGTAATATATTTCCCATCTTTAGTAAAGTTGTACCTATTTTTGTTCCCATCATAAATTATATTCCTATCATTTGCCATGGCCTTCCCAATAAAATATGTTCGACATATATAAGCACTACATCACAATTGAGAAACTAACCAACACTCTCATATTCACCTTAACATTTCCACATTCATTCAACCATTGCAATTTGTAATGCCTAGAATATTTTAGCATAGCTAATTCCAATTTTTTCAACAAGTGTAGTGATGACTACATTGGTACAATTACCCCCCATCAATAAACATATTACATACATTATTGTTGACGTAGCATCTCATATGAAATATGTTCTCCTTTTGTTGCTCCAAATCATCCACTTTGATTTGAGCACTAAGAGCTCGCCGTGTAACCAACAGCTTTCCCACTACATACTTGACTTTTTCATAATCACTAGCATTTTCCAATTCTGGCATGTCATTATATTCACTATTACTCACCATTTCTCCATTATCTCGTTAAATCATCGCCATTTTGTGGGGACATTGAGAAGCAATGTGTCCCATTCCCAAGCACGTAAAACATTTGATATCCCAATTTTTAGAGAGTTGGGAGTCCGCATTGGTGTAGCTTTGCTAACAACTTCCTCTCTTCCCTTCGATAGCTTAGTCATACTTTTTGAAACAGCCACATCACCTTTATTGCTATCCCACTTCAGTTTACAAGAAGAGTTGGAATTCGAAGAGCCCGATGAATATCTAACTGTCTCTTTCTCTTCAATTATCTTTCCACCTTCATAACTACATGTAGAGCATGTCTTCCAACTCCACATAATGTTGCAACTTACCACATTAGCTATCTCCATATTCAAACTATTCAAAAATCAGGCCATGGTGGCTTCCCTATCCTCCTCAATATTCGCTATAATCATAGCAATCTCCATCTTCTTGTGATAATCCTCCACACTCCTAGAACCTTAGTAAATGCTTTGCAATGTTTTGACGAAGCTCCCTATAATAATGATTAGACACGAACATCTTCCTCATGATAGCCTTCAATTCTTCTCATGTATTAATATGCCTCTCACATTTCATCCTCCTAAACGTATTCAAGTACCTCAATCTTGACCTTCTTTTCCTCTGAGTAGTTGTGGCAATCAAATATCAACTCTACTTTATTTTCCCACTCCAAGAATGCCTCCAAATCACTCATTCCTTTGAATGAAGGAAATGTCATTTTGATATTGCCTATACTTCTACAACACCATCTCCAATAAGATATTTGCCCTTCATTTCATGCCTAACTTCTCTATCCCTTATTCCCCATAATTCGACATCCACCAATGCATCCTCATTAATATCACTATTCGCTTCACATTCACAAGCAAAATTCTCTCTATGGTCCCGTCTTCCTTGCATTAGGAATTTCTCTAGGTTGTTCTTTACGTAAATTTAGCAAGCAATGTGTCTTGCTTAACAAATCCGTCTCACTTCCTCAAACAACCTTTTGAATCGTTGTGTCACCTCATCCGTCATGTTGACTTGACTATTATTCCTACTTGAAATAGAATCTTCTCCATTCAACATCCTAAATCTAATTTAATATTTACCTCACGTGTATACGCTCGTGTATCACTCAAATTGGTTTTCTCCCTCCATTAGTCTCACCACTCTTATCTTTTTCCACTCAATTCTTTCTTGCAAGTGCTTCAAAGAATTAATTCAATGTCAATCAAAATTTAATCCTTGTAGAGTTTCAAACAAAGAGTTGAGTAAGGAAAATTGACTATAGAATGACCCAAGAAGTAAGAATTGGAACTTTGAATTGAATATTAAGGAAAAATTTAAGAATGTGTTTGAGTTTGAATTGGATACTTTTAAATTTGGAATTTTTTTTAACTCAAAAAATGAAATTGTCAGCTGCTGGCAATTTTCAGAATTTTTCGATTTTTTCCTCGAAAATTCAATTAGATACCAGTAAAAGAAACATAAACTAATTTGGACACTAGATAAACACACAAACAAGTTTTTAGATATATGGTATTTTATGGATTGAAGACTCAATAATGAAGAACATGAAGAATGAAAAATAAAAGACTCAAACAAAAAAAAGATATAATCTTGATTTTATGAGCCTTGCTCTGATATCAACTAATGCGAACCCATGTAGCAATAGTAGCTGCGAAACCCACATAAAATTGATTCAACACCAAGAAAGCCAAGATTCAATGTTTAAACTTAATTAAAATATATTGAACCAATGAACCAACACAATCGCCGACAATATGTTGACTCCGTGATTACATGACTCAAGAATTTCATTCGATTTGTTTGAATATCACAAGAAATAATTTTGATAAGCTCATAATTAATTGGATGAAGAATAAGAAGAAATCAATATTACCTTGCAATTAATATGTAACACTCTAATTTTTTCATAAACCTTGAAGTTTTACCAAAATTCAATTGTCTTTGTATCAAAGACGGAACGATTAAAAAAAACTACAAGAGTCGATCAATTTAAACTAAATATGAAAATTGTATCTTAAAGAAAATAACATAATCTCTAGTTAAATAACATGTCTTTGACTGAATTAAACTAATTAATAATTTGAAGATAGAAAAACTTATGTTTTTATTTATTCAATTACTCTGACAGTCTGCATCACCATCTCACCACTATTCTAATTAACCTGAACTAAACTGTAAAATTTTGTAAGAGTAATTATTTAAAAATACCTAGTAAGATACGTGCAGTTTCCACACACAATTATATAACAACAAAATAAACAATTCATACCATTCTTTTCTTATGGAGTATATCGGTGACCAAGCGATACACCCATCTTAGATCATCTTAAATTCCTGAAAGGTTTTATATTTCTTAATAAAGAACCCGAAAATCCACTGACAATTCATACATAAATTATTGAATATAAAAGTATAAGGAAACAAACCACTTGCACAAAAATATTTTACCTTGATTTTGAAAGGTTGAAAAGAATAAATACTTGCATGTAAAATATCATATATTTTTCTGTACTTTTTCATCTCTCTCTCTTTAGTCTTTGTGTTGAAATAATGAGAATTCCTACAGTATTTATAGTTGAAATTTTTAATTGAGTTTGTATGCAACTAAAATTTAAAATGATGTATAAGTAATTTGGATAAAATTGATTTCAAATAATATAATTATGATTACTTTTAAACTTTATTCAATCACCAAAAAAAATTATCACTATCAAAATCAACTTTACCATTTCACACAATCGTGGCCAAGAGGGAGAAATTGATTTGGGTTAAAAATTATTTAAAATTTCTATTTATCCTTATTTTCTTTCAATTGGGTCTAACTTAATGTGCTCTTATCTAAAATAACTTTTTTTTTCCGAGTCGAATACTTCTAATTAATTACGAGCTATCCAACGATACCCATATTGATATACTTTTTGTCGCTTTAATAATATCTAAATATTTAGCCCAAAATATGAAATTAATACATATATCACTTTAGTCCTCAAAATAATAAAAAAATAGCTTGTAAAATAATTAAATTATATTCTAAAATTTTCGGAGCGTTGCATAATCTCTCAATAATTGTATATTTTTATAATGAATGGAATGAGTCATATTTATATGGAACCCATAAAACCTACTTAAAAAAGGAATTAAGTCCTAAAAGATATAAAAAATATATCATACAAGAGTTTTAACTAAAATAGAATTCTAGGTGAAATTTGAAAAATACGCGTTCCAGTATGAATTATGCGGCCACATAGATCAGTCATCACCCTTCAGTTGAGTTTCAGTAAGGGGATATGCGACCACATGCTTAGTTACCCTATGCAGTTAGGTCTTCATTTCAACTCACTCATCCGTTGCTCAAATCAAGTTGATCCATCTTATTCCATTATCCATGTCCAATATGAAACTTGTCATTTTGCTTGTCGTAATCAATGTTTCCTCCATCGTGGCTTGAACAAGTAGTCCCATTACTTCTTTGACCCGCTTCACTCCCAACCTAGTTATAGACCATTCCTCAACAATCAATGAGTTCTTACCCGAACTTGTCCTCGTATCATGGATCACATCAAATTGCAATTAAGTCACAATACTTCATAGAATTACCATAGGGACTTGATCGGACATATATTATCCAAACTTCAATAATTAGATCATGTCTTCTAGTCAATCCTAGACCATTCAATCTAATTATTAGTTTTTGTTTTATCCACTAAAGGTAAAAAAACTGAACTTTTGGAATATATAAATTCACAGAAGCCAATAAATCTATAATATTATTCTCTAACATACCTTATATTTATTTAATTCCCGTTCGAGATTCAATAATTAGGTACGTGTATAAATGATCGTTTTACCCCTCTAATTATTCTCAATAATTTAAATACTATTTTCTTCAACGATCTTGTGAACAAATCACAAATGTTGAAGTTTAGCCGTCGCTAAACATTGAGTTCAGATATTAACTATTCAACAAACAATACTCAAGTAGTCACTCTATCCATTTTTCAGGGCTACGGTTCATGACATGAATTCATGTTTTCTATTTCGTTCATTCTTAAATTACTCACCAAGATATTTGATCAATCAAATTTATCTCACATATTGGTGAATCAAAGAACCATTGAAATCATGAAAAGATATACATAACCCTGTCAAGTGATTTAGATAAAATACACAGGGATCAAATGAAATTTAATTCTCCGCACGATCATGCTATAGAATTAAATTCGACACATGGTCAGTTCAATAAACTCCAAGGGTAGTAGTGTCACATTTAACTATTTCTGTGATAAAGACAAATTACAAATCAAAATAGTGAATCGATCAACACTACAAACTTTTAGTACAAGGTGCCAACCCTTATACATTAATTGTAAATAAATTATTTGTGATCAACATATAAGTTGTGTCGCACTGTACTTCTCAACGCAAGTACTCACTTATATTATTACAAGTGATCATAGACTCTTTAATTCGCATGCTTATTAATAAATAAATAAAATCATAATTATTATAAATTATTATTTTATTAATAAATAAATAAAATCATAATTATTATAAATTATTATTTTATCAAATATTATCATAAGTGATCATAGGCACTTTAATTTAGTATGCTCAATAATAATAACTACAATAAATAAATAAAATCACAATTTATTTATTATAATATATTATTTTATCATAGCAAAATATACTATATAGACACAACCTAACACCTGAAGATTTAATTACGGTACTCGTTGATTAGAATATTGGACTGCATTGGCAATCTAACGAGAATTTGTCTAAAACGCATAATGGTTGTGGATCCCATAAATGCATATTACACTATTTGGGAATTGCTTCTTCTGCCCAAAGTTGTTACCAACCATGAAACACACACATATTTTTACATTTATCACGAGAGTTTAGCCACAACATTTTCCAAATAGAAAGTTAAGTTCGCCTGTTGAACTGTATAAATTTGCTTGAACTTTAGAAGAATTAAAACAACCAAGAATCAGATGATGTACTCTTGCCGTGAGATGAATCAAGATATTATCCATGCAAACTCTCTTTCCCAACGATGCAAACTGTGAAAATTTTACTTCTTCTCNAATAGAAAGTTAAGTTCGCCTGTTGAACTGTATAAATTTGCTTGAACTTTAGAAGAATTAAAACAACCAAGAATCAGATGATGTACTCTTGCCGTGAGATGAATCAAGATATTATCCATGCAAACTCTCTTTCCCAACGATGCAAACTGTGAAAATTTTACTTCTTCTCGTCGTTCATCAATTCACAAGTCATGTTTTCGTCGTCCGTAATGATTGTTTTGATTTTGAATTTAATATGACTTCAGGAATTATATATACTTAGTTGCTTATTAACAGCTGATGTTGTGCTTCAGTTACCCAATTTTGAGGATTTATGAAAAGTCAGTAATTTGGAGCTGGGAGCACTTAAATAGGATGTTTGAGGATGAAAAATCAAGACATTTTAAATGGGGGACAAAGTTGCTTTGAGTTAATGTTAGGGGATCATAGCGACAAATTTCTTTTGAATTAATTGGAAAATTAGCGTAATCATTTCAAAAATATAATTAATCATCGATTATAAAATTATGACTGATGATATTCGTAAGCGTTGCCTACTGGTAAGTCACATCAAATGTTCGATTAAAGATAACAAATCAATTATCGCCCACCTATAAGCACGGCTTCTTAATAGCATTAATCAAAATTTAAGAAGGATTTGTTATTTTTATACTTCCTAAAATATGTATAATTCAAATTACCATGCAACAAATTCTAATCCACAACTCAAATTCAAAATAATCTCCAAAAAATTTGAAAACAAGCAATCACATCCATGCCTATACAAAAAATTCTACACCCCTTAATGATATAGTGAAATTCATAATATTAATACTCAAATAATTTTGGAAAAACTAATGGCAGAAAACAAAATTATTAAAGAATATATTTCAATCATAAAAATGAATTAAAACAAATTAAAATCGAATGGATTAAATTTGCCAAAATTTACAGCAAAAGATGATTATTACGAAGTACATAGAAAAAAAGAATAAACAAATGAAAAGTGAAACTTCCGAGTGAGGGGAACGAAGAGAAGTTCACTCAGAGAAGAAATAATTGCTTTTATTTGAAATGCAGATATACGAGTCAACATGGTTTGATTTGGGCGATTTGTAACAAATGACATTTTTTCAAAATCAAACCAAAGCAATTCAATTTTTATACCAAATCAATTCAAACCATTTTTTTCGATTTGATTCGATTTAAATCCACGGTTTAACAAATAAAAAAAATAATACATATCAAATAAGTTAAATCATAAATATTAGTCTAAAATTTCACTTTAAAATATAAATAGTATCATAAAAAATATTACAAACCAAATTTTTATAATTCTAATCATTATAATGCAACAACATGAAAAAAAGTATTTTAATTTCTTAGTCAATACTAATTGGCGTGACATCTGCAATTGTAACACATAATTCATTTTCTCCATAAAAATAAAAATATAGTACATTAATTAATTGATTTTAATTAAATAATATAAAATAACAAATAAAAGAAAATGAATAAAAAATCAAATCGATAATATCCTCTATAACATTTTGTGAATCATCCAATACTTTTACCTCATCCAAATATTGACTAATTATTATAGATTCTTTATTACTATGCAACCAATTTTTAGAGCAAATCACTGCATCAACGAACTCTTAAGAGAATAAAAAATTCGACCACTAGTATAGAATGCAAACTCATAAACAATTGTTGATATTTAATAACTAGCACATCTTTAGCCATTTGAGAAATTGATCAAATCTTCAAAACGTCTATTTAAGTAATTCACTAAATCATTCTAGCAATAAACGGTAAAATCTAAAAACTAGCTAAAAATGTAAACAATTAATTGAGTGACTCATGACCAGGAAATTGAGACGCAAATAAATAAAAAAAGTTGTCCATTAAAATTTTAGGGAAGTCCCACACAAAATAGAACAAAACAACACAACTACCAATGAAATATAACAAAAAATTAACAAAAAATAAGAAATTTTGAATAAATTGACAAAAATTTAGCTGAGATTCGAGAAAATTATTAGTAAAAGGAAAATAAATGTGTGAGTTTGAACTAAAAAATATATATTTAATTGCTTACTCAATTGTAATGGCAGGTCGATGAATATGATTTAATAGTAGTTATTCAACATTTAACCCAATTCGATGGTTTTGCATTCACACTTGTGATGATTGATGGATATTTATGTATGATTTAATTAATTAGTTAGGATGAGTAATTATTTGTTTAGATATTGAATTTAATTGGGTTATGGCTAATATTGATATATCTTTTTAACTGCGATATGTTTAGTCTTAATTGAGTCAGATAAAATTTAACTTATTTTATTTTATTTTATTTTTGTAAATGGTTTGCAAAGATTGAAACCCAAACTAAATCACTTTGAAGCGATTTGGTCCAATTCAAAGCCAAAACGTTGACGGATCCACATGGACCCAAATCAACGATTTTGAGAAAATGGTTTCGATTCAATTTTATGCCTTGACGGTTTCGCTGTTCAACTCTAATCTACACTAAAAGTGGAAGTAATGAGAAAATTTACGAGATGCCGAGATCTTGAGGATTAGATTTACTTCTCCAACTTCTTCCTCCTAATGTTAAAGGTGATTGCATTCGTGATACAAAAAATAGTTGTAAATGACTA
Source organism: Fraxinus cuspidata (assembly GCA_903798385.1). Classification (NCBI taxonomy): domain Eukaryota; kingdom Viridiplantae; phylum Streptophyta; class Magnoliopsida; order Lamiales; family Oleaceae; genus Fraxinus; species Fraxinus cuspidata. The sequence goes on from CAIGRP010117226.1 coordinate 9,499, forward strand.
AAAATTAGAAAAGATGACAAAGAAACGATAATTAATAAAAGGATTTTGAGATATACCTTGACAACCACATACAAAAAAATAGTAGTATTTTGCATGTCAATTTAAAATGAGATGATGTAGCGCCAAGTAGTTGACGATAATAAATCTAACTCATCTTGAAATTTTTGAATGAAGCCATGAAGGTTCATGAATAAGCTATCATTTAATACTTTCATAGTGGAGAAAATAGAGGTGAATAGCCCAACCTTTCACATGAAGAGCATTTGTCCCTAGTCTGTCAATCCTACATTTTAGTTTTTTTTTTTTTAAATTTGTAGACGAAGTCCTTTCGGACGAAAACCATCTAATAAAATGTCAAATTGGAACATGAAGAACACGTGTACTTTGAAATGGTTCATTGCCAAAAACAAGGCAATTTTGCTACATTGCCGAACAACTTTGACACTTTCTTTGACAAGATGTCATGTGTAATTCTTTGATTTGCCCGTTTGAAAAAGTACAACTTTTACACCAATGAAAATCTGCCAACACTACTTCCGTCAAAAGGTTGGACGCCAAATTCTGGCAAAACTTCTTAATTCAAAACAAAGTGCCCACATCTTGGGATCTAATGCCCATGTAGTTTTACTAGCACCATCGATCATTAGCAAACACAAACCCTGCAGTGCCCATTTTAGGCTAAAATTAGGAGGCCATCAATATCGAGCCATTTCATGTTGGCAACTCACCTGTGTTTCCATTTTGACATTTATTAGACGATTTTCATTCGAGAGGAGTTCATATGCCAATTATAAAACTCAAATATTGGGTTGATAGATTGGGGACTAATGATTATCATGCGAAAGATTGGGGACATTTAATGCTATTTTCCCCTCTATACAAGATTAAATGATGGTTTATTTAGTAACGTTAAATCAATATTGCCAATAGGAGTTAGATTTATTATTGTCATATTCGTATGAGTTATTATTGAAAATGGTTGTCAGGATATACCTTAAAAAAATCAAATACAATAATACCTCATATATCATTTTGTGAATCATCCAATGTTTCTATTTCATTTAAATATTGACGAATGACTATAGGTTCCTTATTACTAAGTAACCAATTTTTAAGGCAAATCACCGCATCAACTATATTTATACTCAAAGAACTCCTAAAAGAATCAACTAGTATAGTATGAAAACTCATAAACAATTGTTGATATTTAATAGTCAGCATATCTTTTGCAATTTGAGGGACAATCAATATGTGACCAAATCTTCAAAACGACCATTTAAGTAATCTATTAAATCATTCTAGCAATTAAAGGTAAAATCTTAAACTAAATAAAAATGTAATTAATTAATTGAGTGACCCATGACCAGGAATTTGAGACGCAAATAAACAAAAAAGTTGTCCATTAAAAGTTTTAAGGAAGTTCGACACAAATTAGAACAAAACAACACAATTACTAATGAAATATAACAAACAAGAAAATTTGGATAAACTGACTTAAAAATTTAGCCAAAATTCGAGAAAATTATTAGTAAAAGGAAAATAAATGTGTGTGTTTAAACTAAAATATATATTTAATTGTTTACTCAATTGTCATAGACGGTCGATGAATATAGTTCAACAGCAGTTGTTCAATATTTAACCCAATTTGATGATTTTGCATTCACAGTTTGATGATTGATGGGTATTTAGGTATGATTTAATTAATTAGTTGGGATGAATAAGTATTTATTTAGGTATTCAATTTAATTGGGTTATGTCTAATATTGATATATCTTTTTAACTGGGACATATTTAGCTTTAATTGGGTTGGATAACATGGTCTGACAGTTTGAAAATGTTTGCAAAAATTGAAATCTAAACTAAATCACTTTGAAGTGATTTGGTTCGGTTCAAAGCCAAAAAGTTGAAGGATTCATGTGGGCCCAAATCAACAATTTCAAAAAAAATGGTTTTGATTCGATTTTATGGCTTGATGATTTCGTTGTTCAGCCCTAAACTACACTGAAAGTGGAAGTAACGAAAAATTTTATGAGATGCCGAGATCTTGAAGATTAGATTTACTTCTCCAACTTCTCACTCCTGCTGTTAAAGGTGATTGCATTCGTGATACAAAAAACAATTGTAAATGACTAAAAATTAGAAAAGACGACAAAAAGACGATAGTTAATAAAGGATTTGGAGATATACCTTGACGACCACATACAAAAAAAAAAAAAGAAGTAGTATTTTGCATGCCAATTTAAAAGGAGATGATGTAGCACCAAGTAGTTGACAATAATAAATCTAACTCATCTTGAAAATTTTGAATCAAGGTTCATGAATAAGCTATCATTTAATACTTTCATAGAGGAGAAAATAGCAATGAATAGCCCAACCTTTAGCATGAAGAGCGTTCGTCCCTAGTCTATCAATACCACATTTTAGTTTTTTAATTTGTAGATGAAGTCCTTTTGGACGAAAACCATCTAATAAAATGTCAATTGGAACATGAAGAACACGTGTACTTTGAAATGGTTCATTGCCAAAAACAAGGCAATTTTGCTACATTGCCAAACAACTTTGACACATTCTTTGACAAGATGTCATGTGACACTCTCTCATTTGCTTGTTTGAAAAAATACAACTTTTACACCAATGAAAATCTGCCAACGTTGCTTCTGTCAAAAGGCTGGTCACCAAATTTTGGCAAAACAGCTTAATTCAAAACAAAGTGCCCACATCTTGGGATCTAATGCCCATGTAGGTTTACTAGCACCATCGATCATAAGCATACACAAACCGTGCAGTGCCTACTTTAGGCTAAAATTAGGAGGCCATCAATATCGAGCCATTTCATGTTGGCAACTCGCCTGTGTTTCCATTTTGACATTTTATTAGATGATTTTCATTCGAAAGGACTTCGGATGCCAGTTATAAAACTCAAATATTGGGTTGATAGATTGGGGACTAAATGATTCTCATGCGAAAGATTGGGGACATTTAATGCTATTTTCCCCTCTATACAAAGATTAAATGATGGTTTAATTAGTGACGTTAAATCAATATTGCCAATAGGAGTTAGATTAATTATTGTCATATTCGTATGAGTTATTATTGAAAGTGGTTGTCAGGGTATACCTTAAAATGGTAAAATTCTTTTATTAATCATGTCTTTTTTAAACTTTCTGTAACTTTTAGTCATTTACATTGTCTTTGTATCAAAGGATAACCAATTTCAAAATTTGAAGGAAGAATTTTAAAAATTAAAGCCGATCTTCTAAATATCGGCATTTCACCAAACTTTTATTACAACCATTTTCATTTTTACTCCTCGCATTTCTAGCAAAACAACAATTTCTTCTTTCAACAAACTTCTTTTCAATCCTCTCATTCGTAAGTTCTCCTTTCCATTTATTGATTCTTTTATTCTATTCATGGTCATATTTATTTTTTGTTGCAAAATATATATTTGGCTATCCCCTCTTTATCCATTTGATTTTAGTTTGTTTTTAATTCATTTGTATGACTTGATATACATTCTTTAATGATTTTGTTTTCTACCATTGGATTTTCCACTAGTGCATGAGATTTATGTTCCGAATTCCAATATTTCATTATGTAATGTTGAATTTCTTGCATGGGAAAGAATTTGATTGCTTGGTTGAATTGCAGATGATTATGAATTTTAGCTGTCGATTTGAATTTGTCGTATAAGAATAGATGGTTTGAATTCTATGTAATTTAAGAAGCATTAAAATAATAATTCTTAAATTTTATATTAGGTGATTAATTAGATTTTCAAATATTATTGCATTAATTTTCTAATTAATAATAATAATTCTTAAATTTTGTATTTGGCGATTAATTGAATTTTCAAATATTATTACATTGATTTTCTAATTAATTCAAGAGAAATTTACTCTAGATCTCTATACACTATCTCTAATAGTACCTTCGTCCCCATTTAAATTACATGATTTTGTATCAAATATCCCTTTAAGTGCTCCTAGCTGAAAATGTCCATTAATTCAACAGTAAAAATTCAACAATAAGAAGATTGAAAACAAAAGAGATTTAAAAATAAAATGAGATTTAAGACAGCAAATTAGACCATATTAAGATTTAAAAATAAAATGAGATTTTATAATACCAAAGTCCACGGGTAAATAATATTTAAGGGTTGGTTTGCCAAAGCTTATTCGGAAATCATTTTTCGGCAAACTCATTTTCAACATAAACTCATCATTTTTCTTGTGAATTATGTTATTCGGTTGACTAGGTGTGTACTTTCTAATATGATTTAATTCGCTATGACGTTCACACCCTTAACTTGTCTTTGTCATACTAGATTAGACTCAATAAGTAATTTACTGGGAAATTGTAATAAATAGTGTTAGCTAGATGGTATTATGTTGAACTAGAGTAGGTAATATTATTTTATTTTTCATTTGAAGGGACATTGTTTATTATCATTATCATTATTATTATTGTTATCTATCTTAATTCCACCTCCACCCATCATCATTTTATACTACTAAATAGTGTAAATGGCTTTTTTTTTTGAAGAAAAGGGAAAAAAGGAAAAAAAAAAAGAAGAAAGATTACTATCTACATCAATCAATCGTAACATCCTTTATCTAGTACTATACATTATATTTTTACAGTAAATTTTTATTAAGATTTAGAGCGTATTTGTCAAACAAGTAATTTATGGTGTGTTTGATGGGTATTATTAAGAAAATAATGTATTTAAATAGTGATATGATGAGAAATATATGGTTGAAAAGTAAGAAAAAAGTATTGATGTGATAGAAAATATTATTTTATTGAAAAATGTGTAGTTAAGGCCATGTTTGAGTCATATTAAAATTTTCATTTTCATTCTTCTACTTATTTTCAACCACACATTTTTGAATAAAATAATATTTTCCATTACATCAATAATTTTTTCTTCTTTTTCAATCACACATTCTCAATCAATTTATTATTTCAAAATACATTCTTCCAAAATAATGTGGCTCAAACACACCCTAAAAATGAGTTTTAAAAGAATGTATTTTAAAAGAATGTGTACCAAATATGAGTTTATTTATGATTTGGAAGATCAACAAATTTGTGTGGATTAGAATTTACGTATTTGGGAGTCCCATAGCTTCTAAATCAAATAAATTAGAGATTACTTATTTGAGATATAACTTATAAGCTACCGGACGTATGGATATTGATTCACACAATTTGTAAATATCCCTCTTAAAAAAAGCTTTTTATTTTATTTATTTATTATTATTTTTTCTCTGTTGTCAAACATACCCTTAATTGATTCATCAAAAGAATCCTTAATAGTATTCCTGGTTCAAAATACAAGGAGGGGGGAACAAGAGAGTGGATAAGAGAAACAAATGAAAAATATATATAATACATATTGAAATGTGTGGGTCGAAGCGTGGCTGCCAAATCTCTCTCTCTCTCTCTCTCACAAGATTCGATTCAGTTGCCGATCTTTCCAACTGTTTTAATATCTATCCTGTCTCTAACACACACCATGATATTCCCAGCTTCCTAAGGTACTTCAAACAAAATATACTGTATGAAGAGAGTAGTTATTCTTGTTTTTTACTGTAAATTTTTCTTTTATCAGCTCCCAAGTTTTTAGGTTTCTTGAATCTGTCAACAACTCCAGTATTGATTCTTTGAAGTTCACATTACTTATATTTTGTGTACCGGATTTTGTATGGAGTGACAGTTGAATTTCCCTTTCCAAATTTGAGATCTCTAATTTGTGGGTTTAGTTTTTATTTTTTCTTTTTATTTTCCACTTTGGAAATTCTATTTTAACCTTCACTGCAATTGCAATCTTTCTGCGTACGGTGCCAGCTCTGAATTCCCAGCTCACTTTCTGCTGTTTCAGCATTTGATGCAGAAACCCATGTATTGCCACAAATGGTTAAAACAAATTTTGCTTCCTCAATTCTGAGTAAATTGTTCCAATAATTCCACTTGAAATTTTTACATTATTTTGAGAAATTTTTTCTTTTTTCCTTTTTGAGTGATAGTACCCTCATAAGAGTTATAATGCTGATGTCTGCACTGCATCATTGACTGGTTTTGGTTTTCAGGTCTTGAGACTCTTCTTTTGAAATTCCGGGTTTTTCTGAGTATATTGTAAAAAGGTAACTGTTTTTTCTTTTTTTTTTTTTTGAATGGAATTTGGATCTGCTTTCTTAGAGTTCATCAATACCCCATAATAATTGAGACTAATAATATTGTAATCAAATTTTTTAATGGAAAGTAGTACACTTTTTTCACTTGATCCCCTTGTGTGAAAAGAAGTACCCACTGTGAGAAGGTCATGATATCAAGTTCAGAACTTGTCTCTTATGCACAATTTTTCTTTAAACAATTGATAAACCTTATCATGTTTTGTCTGCACTTTTGTTAATACATTAGCAAGTACAAATGGGAAGATATAATGATGGATATTCCTTAAAAGCCAATATGATATTGAATCCCATACATAAGATTGTCTCTTCTTTGTTATGTTCCTTTGTCTTATAATCATCATCTGGTTCTTTTATATCTTTTATTTGTTTCGAGTGTTGGTTTCGCAAGTGGACATAACTCTCGTATTGAGAGTGAATTAACGCTAAATCTTCAGAATTTATTTGCAGCACGGGTTTCGATTCGATTGCTTGAAATGGAGGGTGATACAAAGTTGGATGGGAAGGTAGTGCAGACATTTCAGAAAAATTTTGTTCAAGTCCAGAATATACTGGATCAGAATAGGCTGCTAATCAATCAGATTAATCAGAATCATGAGTCAAAGATTCCTGACAATTTAAGTAGAAATGTGGGACTGATTAGAGAACTCAACAACAATATCAGAAGAGTGGTTGATTTATATGCTCATCTGTCAACTTCTTTCACAAAATCTGTGGATGCTTCATCTGAGGGAGATTCAAATGGTCACAAAAGGG
>CAIGRP010117242.1:0-11223 GCA_903798385.1 Fraxinus cuspidata
TTTTAAAACAGTACTATATAATAACAAATTCAACATGTTGTAAGAATAAACTACTATATAAACCCATAGCAAAACTGATTACTAAAGTAGAAAATCTCAAGCTTAATGCTACCATTTATCAAACACTTTCCCTACACAATATTCTCTGGCCAGCCATAGTTGTATAGCTCATAATGAATCGGACAAACATTATTTAACAATCAGAACAAAAAACTGTAAGAGACATCCAAAAGAATTAAGAGAAACAAAAAGTATTGGAATAATATAATGATATAAAGAAATAGGGAAAACCAAATTGAATCAAACCTCAAAGAACTGATAAACAACAAACCCAACTGCCATACCCAAATTCATAACAAAAAATTGACATTAGTTACGAAAAAACCTTATTTCAATCATTATTTTAAGCAATCTCTTTCTCAATCTCATATGTCAGACAATGAAAACTTCGACCCCTGCAAAAACAAAAAAAATTTCTTGACAAAATTAAAGCAGCATATAGAGAAAAGAACGTAGAAAGAAAAAAATTCAAAAGACAGAAAAGGAAGAAAAGAGAAATCTTACATGATATGCGTCACTGTGGGGGAATGTGGAGGAATGGAGGAGTAAAGAGGTATGGTTAACTGACTGGGAAATGGAGAAAGAGGACGGAGTTGCGTGTGTGGGGGAAATGTTGATGGGCGAAAAAAATGAATTATGTCGACGATGGGAATTCGCAACATGTGACGCCTAATTCTTTGCCTCTTTTTTTTTTTTTAGTATAGTATCCAATGTTGTATTGTTCTTTTCACTTAACATAAATATATTATTTAGTTTTGTTAAACTTGTTATGTGAAATTAGATTTATCTTTATATTTCATACCACGTTGTTAAGAATGTAAAAGTATAAAAACGTTGAAAATAAAATTTGTAAACAAAAAGAATAAATAGCATTTTTTTAAAAAAAAAATGTTTTTGGGTTTAGATTTAAGACGTAGATGAAATAAAAAGAATGAGTTCGCACTTTTTTTTTTTGGTGTTATTGGCTATATATATTTATTTGAAACTCGATAGTTAAATCATCTACTTTGACGCACAATTTATTTTAGACTATAAAGTTATATAAATTTTCTTATATTTAGAAAATTATCTTAGTCTACTTTAACTGTTGGCAGTAAATTAGGTTTCATATTATTTATACAAATAGAATTATTCTTATTTATATTTATCGTAGGGACATTATCACAGCTAATAATTTCAGAATATTATTTTATTTATTTACCATACTATCTTAGTCTACTTTAAATGTTAGCTGTAAGTTAGGTTTCATATTATTTATAAAAGTAACGCATTATTTTTATTTTTATTTGTGGTAGGGGCATTATCACAGCTAATAATTTTAGAATATTATTTTATTTATTTACCATACTGGGCATGAATGCTCCACATGCATCAAAATTGGGAGCACTATCCAAAAGAATTTCGAAAATTTCAAAGGCGTATGACAGAAATTAATCGGACAATTCCTCCACAAATTTGACCAAATTATGAAGATGATGCACCATGAGAAACTTTACCAGTGGAATACACTCAAAAGATCCAACATGATATTCAAGTCTATTAAGAAACATATCTTCAAAGATTTCACACTGTGAGAGATCCAAAATATGACTATGTATTTGAGTATCAATTTGGACAACTGTATCAGGAAGGCCCACACAAAGTCTTGGTGAAACATCAAAGTTTTCAAAAAAGACTCCAGAAGGACGCCAGCTAAAGAAAAAACAAATGGGAATCTCAGGAAAACTTCTTGACAGTTTGGACTGTAGTGTAAAAAAGGAAAAAACATTTCTTGAAAAAGAAATAAAAAAATTGTAAATGAACTACATGCAGACACATGGTGGAATTCAATAAAAAAGGAAAAAGGAAAAGAAAACCCAGAATCAAGCCAAATAAATGAACAATTTCTCTAGATTAATTATGATGACAGTAATTTCTAAGACTCATAGGATCCATGGCCAAGTGAAACTCAAGACATCAATATACCCTGATTAAATCAATATGGTTTACCCTCACGACCAGAAGACTTTATGAATCTTGACACACCATGAAAAGACGGAGGACAACACTACATCTACTTTATTAAAGCAAGATTAGCTTTATTAAAGTTTGTTTGTTTGTTTATATAATTATTTGTTTTATTAAAGTTTTGTTTGTCCGTTTGTATAATAACTTGTTGTTTTAGTTGTATTATTGTACCTTATGATAAGGTGAGACACAAATTTTGTATTGTATTTGTAAAAATAATAACGCATGTATATTATGTTGGAAAACGTGTGAGTCCCGGGTGTACTTCTAGATACTTTTCTTCTTTATATAAGGAGAGCTCTTCCTCTTTGGGGATTCATTCAGAGTTCAATAAAAATCAGTGTGTTCTATATATCACGTTCTTCTAAATCATTCCAGTACTTACTTAATATCTGAAGGTATAAAGTAATTATAGATTTGAGTGATATGGAGTAAGATCTGAGTAGAAACATGAGTATGCTCTGCAGTTGCACCTTCATGTTGAACCTTTGCTTCAGAAAAGTGCTCTACTGACTATATGATCCGTTCGGGGTTGCAGTAATTCACAGCAAATCCAAAAGTCAGACCCTTCGTTGAACCTGTTGAGGTGTTGTATGAGCTACAATATCGTGATTTGTTGTAGATTTGCTGTCACTCCGCCCGGTTGGTATCAAAGCCATGTTATTTTCTTACTCATATCATGATAATTTATGTTACTATGTGCTGTAAGAAATTAAGGAAGAACATCTTTTAATTATGTTCCTCTTTAGAAAACTCTAATTCTTTTTCTTTGCCTAAATTGTTTTCTGTATCTTCTTCTTCTTCGTTTAGAAAATCTGATGCTTCCATAATGGAATATCTCTATGAGATATCCTATCTTCCTGAATCTGATAAAGTTCCACTTACAGACCTACCCCTTGTGAATCCATACACCTCTTACACAAAACCTCGCCGGTCTATTACTAAAACTGTTCGTAGCCTTATTTCTCCTAAAAAATCCCAAGCTAAAGAATTTGTTCAAGCCTCAAAGTTTGATCAACATCTTCTGTCTACTACAGAAAAAGAACAATTTGTTATATTGAAATTACCTTCTCATCTTCCACGAGTATGGTTATCTGAAGGATATACTCATCTCCACTTTGGAGTTGTTAGATTTGCTTTAACTCTACATGGAAGAAAATGTCTTTCTACAATTTCAAGAATTGCTTTGTTAGATACTTGTTTCTCTGAGTATCAACATGTTTGCATAGGAACTGTAGAAACAACTTTTAATGCTGGAACTGTTTTGGTCACGACGTTTCCAAACTTCAATATGCCCATATCTGATCCACAGTTACTTACTGCCTTAAAACTCCAAGTTCAAATCATTATTTGCTGTGCCATCTTCTATTACATATGCAGCTACTCTTCATTATCAGATGGTGTACAGAATACAGAATCATTCTCTTGATTTTGAACAATCTCAAGGAATAGACGATGCTCTACTTCTTCATGTAGAGTCAGATCATGTTTCCAGGCAAATTCCTCACTCAGAGTTACTCAAACTAATCCCTGAGACATGGATCACAAGCTATGAACAAGCTCACAAGGAAAACAAAAATTCTGCTCCAATAAAATCCACAAAACATTTTTTTAGGAAAATGTCCAATTGAGATGTTGATATTGCCTTCAAAAGGGATGTTGTCTCAAAAGGACCTTCTTGTTTTCCCACACAATTTGCATATGCACGAGAAGAAATTCCTATATATGCCTTTGATGCAAATGGAAGGCCAATATACAGCAGAATAGATGATACTGGACATATTTTCTAGGATATTTGCTCTTGTCCTAGTTGTCTAGCAGCAGATATTGATGATGATTCTTCCCGCCAAAGAAGAAAATCCAAACGAAACAATAAAAGAAAGTTACATAAAGCTTTCTGTGATAATGATCCAAAAGTTGGATTACTTGGAGAACCATCAGGCAAATTTGATTAATATGTCAAATATACTAGACCACCTAGAAATGATGATGACCCCATAATTCGTAGTGGATGGGATGACGATGATGATGATTGTAACAGATATCATAAAAAATGGGATTGGAATAATAATCCACCCCATCTCTTTTCCCTATGGCGATGTTTCATCTTCCTACACAAGAAGAGTTTCCTTTCTTAGAAATTTTTGAAAAGGATCATTCTACTCATTCTTGGAAAAACAAGAATTCAAGCACTAGGAGATCAGATGGATCGGTGCAACCTCTATCAACAACAGAAACAACCTTAAATTGGCATTCAGAAAATGCAGTACAACAAAAAGCTTTGTTAAAAAAGATTGACCAAAGTCAGCAGAGAATTGAAAGGACTCTACAACAGCAGACTCAGACTCTTCTCACCTCTCTTCAAGCCTGTAGACAAAGAATTGAAATTTTGCACAATGATATATTAAACTGTCTACAAAACCAACTACCATTTGATGCTCAAGAAAGAGAAATAAAAAAATTTGAAAATTCAACTCGCTTCTCTTGAGTCAAACCCAATGATCCCACCATCAACACCATATTACCATTCATCCTTTTCTAACATACAATCTTCCCAATCAAGACCTTTATATTCCTCTACTTACCAATGATCTACTTCTACTCTCTTTACTTATAAAGAATGGGAACAAAAGGAAAAATCATTCATGCCCTAAAAAAAGATTAGACCTACTTCAATCCGTCAAACACAATCCTCTTTTAAAAAATTTTCACCACCAAATCCTTCAAAACAGCCTCAAATGATGATCAAAAATCATATTTCTACTTACTTCAACAAATTCATAACCAAACTACTCACCCTCTTCCTGTCCACTCTATAACAAATGATATCAGTTCTGAATCTGAGACTACTGAATCTTCTGAAAAATTCTCTAATGAATTTATAAATGATAATCCTCCTTTCTATATGGCTGATCAAGCACAAACAAGTCAATCTCAAACTCAGCCTCCAGTTGAACCCACTATTGAAGAACCAAAAGTACTTGATGAAGATATGATTGAAACTCATGTGACTAACAATTATTACTCTTCAAATGGTGCTTCTTTACCAAAATTCACATTTGATGACATTTCTCCATCATAGTGGAAATACAGACTACAAGAAATGAAAGCCTGGTGTACTGCAGAACTTTAAAGCCAAATATGACTAATACAAAGGTCATAAAAGTTTTTTAGCAAGGATTACAAGATTTCTTAGAGATTGGTATGATGCAATGAATGAATACAGACAACTTCAATTTATCCAGGAGTCAAATACCACAGATTCTTTTATAAATTCCTTATATTGGGAATTTTGTGGAAAGTCTGATCATGACAAGGAGATTGCCAGAGAAAGATTTTTCAAATTAAAGTGTTGTTCATACAACCAAAAGATCTTGAAAAGTACTACACAAATGCTGCACAACGGTTTTATCTTATTGGTGGCATGGATGATACCAACATCAAACAATCTTATCTGGAATCAATATACGTTCTTGGTCAAGAAACATTAAGGACAATGGAAATGAGAGGATAGCATTTAAATGCTACATCTTTTGGTGAACTCTATAATTGGATCATGAAGACATCGAAGAAGCTTTGTAATCAAAATTCTTTCTCAAAGATATCAATGCCACATGCAAAAAATTAGAAAATACTTGTGATAAGTATTATTTGAAAATTAAGTGCAGTCATTCCATGAAAGATTTTGACTGCAGAGGAAAGAAAAAATTCCATGAAAGGAGAATGAAGTTTTCTCGCAGAGAAGCTCCCCTCAATCCTTTTCGAAGGAAGAAAAGATTCTTTTGGCGCAAATTCTCAAAGATGAAAGGAAACAAATGTTTTATCTGTAGAAAGAAAGGTCACTTTGTAAAAAACTGTCCCAACAAAAAGAAGGAAAAAACTTTTCATCAAATATTCACGGCCACAAAAATTGACTATGGTGATTATGATTTTGAATCTTTGTTTTCTGAAGAGGATGAACAAACACAGAAAACTATCTTTGCTCTTGAATATGATTTTGATGAAAGTATTTCTAATGAATCTGATGATACAGAAGAATGTTATGGCGTGCAAACTGTTAATTCAGCATTTTTATCTGTTCCGATGCCAATGATTGAAGTAAAACTCTTTACAGGAAAATATGAAATGCCCATAACAGTTGCCGCACTGTTTGACACTAGCGCATCATCCTCAATTCTTAACCCTGCTATTCTTCCTGATCACATGTGGAAAAATCATCAACAAATTTTTCAAGCAGCAAATGGAGATAGTTTTTCAACTGAAATAATCAGCAAGTACAATCCAATTTTTTCCAGAACTAGGTATATCTTACAAGCTACTAGGTTCTTCTTTCAAACAATTGTGGAAAAATTCCTTGCCCAAATGGTCTCAAATATAAGTCCTATTTTCAACCTTACATATAAATGACCACATACTTCACCATTACCATTCTAAATATTGAAGAAACATTAATTCAGGATTGTTGTGCTGAATTTCATTCAGATTTTCTTATCAAATGCACAAACCTACTTTGGAAAAATTCAGACTTTTTCATTTTTCTTCCATTCTAGAAAAATGAAGATGTCAATCCTACAAAAACCAGCCATCTTGGAATGAGCCCAAAACATATTCAGTTAGCCACCAAAGAACTTGCTCAACTACAAGCTGAAGGTCTTATTGATCCAACAACTTCACAATGGGCATGTCAGACATTTTATGTTAACAAACGAAGTGAACAAGTTCGAAGAAAACTCAGATTGGTAATTGACTACAAACTTTAAAATGATTTTCTTGTAGATGATAAATTTCTTCTTCCAGATAAAAAAACGATGTTTTGCAAATCTGTCTCGGGCAAGGATTTTCTAAAAATTCGATCTTAAGGTAGGATTTTGGCAATTAGGAATTAAATCTGAAGAAAGACACAAAACATTGTTCTGCATTCCAAACCATCATCACCAGTGGACGGTTATGCCCTTTAGTCTAAAAATTGCCCATTCTCTTTTCCAAAAATAATGACAGGAATCTTTGATCCATTACTGGACTCAACTTTGGTTTATATTGATGATATCTTGTTATTTTCTGAAGATGAAGAATCTTACGCCAATCTACTCTCCAAATTTTTTTAAGCATTACGGTATTAAGCTTTCTCAAAAGGAAATGGTGATTGGTGTTAAAGGAGCTAATTTCTTGGGCATGCATATTAAAGATGACCAGTTTTCACTCCAGCCTCATGTTGGCCAGAAACTTCTTAAGTTCTCAGATGAAACTTTGACAAAAAAAGAAGTTCAACAGTTTCTTAGAGTTGTTAATTACATGACAGATTTTATTGATCATCTTTCATCAATCATTCGACCACTACAACTCATGCTTAAACAGAATTTGCCTCCTTGGTTATCAGCTCAAACCCAAGCAATCAAAACCATTAAACAAAAAGTCAAGGATCTTCCAACTTTGCAAATCCGTATAGATGGAAAACGCATCATTCAAACGGATGCAAGTGATTTTCTTGGGCATCAATTTAACTTGAAGAAAAAGATGAAAAGAGAAGAATTTGTGGATATAAAAGTGGTTCATTCACAGAATCAGAGAAGCACTATCATTCTACCTTCAAAGAAATTCTTGCAGTTAAAAAGAGGAATTGAAAAATTCCATTTCCATCTCATTGGACATAATTTTTTGGTAGAAATGGACATGTCAAGAGAAAATAGATTCCAAATTTTCAACTTCTTAGGTGGGCAGAATGATTCTCAACTTTGACTTTGACGTCAAACATAACCTGTTACTAGATCTTCTCTCTAGACCAAAAATTTCTCCCATTCTTCCTCAGTCTAGTTCAATCATTTACATGATGGATTCAAAATCTTCAAATCCCTTCCCTCACATTGAAACTTTCCCTCCTAAACTCGATGGATTCATAAAAATCAAAACTCTCAAATCTAGATCCAAAGATCTCATGCTCAAATAGCTATCCATTGTGATAAGAAAGGCTGGAATTGACACACTTGGTGGTCTTGGATTTCATCCAGACTATATTTTCTTCACACTTTTCCGTTTTGATCCAAAGCACATAGTACTACGATTTTCAAAAGAAACTCTTTGTTTTCTTTGATACCTTTTAGAATTTTGGCAAATTGGAGTTTCTTTTCATGTCACTGAGGCACTTGATTCATTCTGTCAAATGAATTTGAATTTTTTACACAAAACAGTTGATCATTTTGTAAAAAAGTTTTTTGAATGGTTCTATCCAATTTCGCACTGGATAAATAATGTTTCAAACCTTTTCTTTAAAATTTAAAGATCTCAAAACTTCTAAAAATAATGTTTATGTGATTTTGATTTTTCAAAGACAATGCTATTT
Organism: Fraxinus cuspidata; assembly: GCA_903798385.1. Taxonomy (NCBI): domain Eukaryota; kingdom Viridiplantae; phylum Streptophyta; class Magnoliopsida; order Lamiales; family Oleaceae; genus Fraxinus; species Fraxinus cuspidata. The sequence goes on from CAIGRP010117242.1 coordinate 8,405, forward strand.
CACTGAAGCATGAACATATGCTCACTTTTCTCATGTTAAGGAGTATGGAGTGACAACAAATCTACAACAAATCACGGTATTCTAGCCCACACAATACCTCATTAGGTTCAACAAAGGTTCTGACAACCATTACCGTGAGAATTATTTCCAATACTTAAAATAAAGTATTTGAGATATCCAAATAACACAATAATATATCGGACCTAGATAGATTGAATGGTGGAGTAAATATATTGAAAAAAAAAATGAATTTAGAGTGTGTTCGATATGTTTTATTTTCCATGAAAAATATCATTTTTCCACTCAAATTCTTATTTTTGGAGTGTTTGATTGACAACTTTTTTCAAGGAAAATATTTTCCAACTTTTGGTCATGTGTGGATATTTTCCTCAAAAATAAGGAAAATATTTTCTAGGAGGGATAGTTTTTATTTTTCAGGTAATTCAATATCCCATCTATCACTTATTTCTCATCTTCTCACCAATAAAAAATGGACAAATATAATATTTTCTAGATTGAAAACTGAATCAATCAAATACATTTAATTAATAATTTACAAACAATTAAATTTTATGTAATTGAATTGCCTAGAATTTATTTTCATTTCCGTACAAATTCTATACTCGCAATCATATGCACTCTTATGGTGTGTCTGATAGCATATATTTCCCATGAAAAATATCAATTTTTCAATCGAATTCTTATTTTGAAGTGTTTAATTAATATTTTTTTACATGAAAAATATTTTTCAACTTTTAAAAATAGGCATAATTTTCCTTGTTTTTAAGGAAAACATTTTCTTTAGGAAAAGTACGTTTTTGTTTTTCTCAAAATAAGGAAAATACTTTCTTTTCTAGGATATATTTTTCATATCAATCAAACACATTCTTCGGGTTATATAGGAGTATTGGATGTAGGGTTTTTTTCACGGTTTTGACTGCCGTTTTGTGTTTTTTTGGTTGTTTATTGAATAAAATTGAAATCTCTCTCAAAACTCTTCATCAAAATTTCAGTATTTTTCAAGATTAACTACTCTTTTGATTCTCCTAACTTTCGGATATTCAGAGAATCAACAAGTTGGGAATTGCTTTTGGAACTCCGATGTCAAATAAAAACTAGGAATCATAAATATGGATTGAAAACCAAGTAAAAAAGGGCACAACAATGTCCATACCACATAATTCATTAAAGCCATCTGTATATCAAAATAAACTTATTTGTCTTATGCTTCCAGTAGTACCACATGGAGAAACAAGAACTTGACGAGGCATCAAGACTACACCTCTTTCACTTCCAGAGCTGCAGCAGTTTCTTTAACTTCCTTAGCAGCAGCAGCAGCAGCAGCAGCATTGACTCCGTTCTCCTCCTTCACATCCTTTTGCTCCTCCTTGATCTCGAAAGCCGACACCGGAAAGGACCGGAACAGCCCGGTCGGGGTCTTGAATGTGATCTTTCCTGTGGGCGGATCGTCTACGTAAATTTCATTGAGAGTGATCCACATCAGTAGCTCCTTGGTCTTGACGCCTGTCAGTTTCTTGATCTTGTTTGGTTCAACATAGGCTGTCACTTCTGGTGCATACTGCACCAGCTTCCCAATTTCCGTAAACTTGTGCTCAATCTTCTTCTTCTGTTTTAGCCAAACAAATCCTGTGTCCTTCACATACCCACATTCTTCTATATCCTCCAATGGCAGAAGGCCATTTGGCAACCCAACTTCTGTCAGCAAAAACTTGGATTTTACTTTGCAGATATCATTTCCAGTGTAGAACTCTGTTGCAGAGGATCTAATCTCATCTGTGATTAGGGACATTTTTTGTTCTTCAATTTGCTTTGCCTTTTTTGCTGAAGAAATATTTGTGTATGAGGGGGGAGGGGTTGAGTGGTGCTAATATATAGTATGGATCTTTTGAATTTACCCTTGGCTTTGTAGAAGAATTCCTAAAATACCCTTATTTAGTTATTGGATAATGTCTTAAGGATTGGTCACGCATCGCATTCGATGGTTCAAAATTCGGTTCAAATTTATTGGGTTAAAATATCGAACCGAAGTCCAAGCCACGATCAAATATAATTATAAACATCCATAATCAATTAAACAAGTTAAATTCTTCATTAAAAAAAAAATTGACATCCTATAATGTTGAAGGTATTTTTATCATAGCATCAAGGACAGATTCAAGCAGGGGCGGATTTGCAGTGGGAGTAGTGAAGTCACCTGCCCTAAAGTAAATTTGAAAATTCAATATTTTATCCAATTCTTTTTCAAGATTTTTAAAAGAGTCCTTGTAATTTTCAATTTTGTCTCGCAAAATTAAATTTTTGTGTAATTTGTCTCCACAAATCTTATATTTTAGCTTCGTCCCGAATTCAAGGAGAATGACCAAGAAAGAACAAAATAATATGAAATTCAAATATTTATACAAAGTACAAGCACAAAATAAATTGCAGCACAACCCAAAATAAGTTAATTCACCCAGCCCTCAGCCCAAAATGAGATGAGCCTAATCAATTACTCGAGGAATATTTCAGTTCACAATTTTCTAATCAGGTGTTCTAACTCGTGGTCTGAAGCTGATTTGACGAATAGCTCTACCTTTTTACATATTTTATACTTTTAGTTATTCAATTTGTTATGACTCGTTTACTAGGGACTACCACGTTGTCATCAATACTAAGTGGGACCTGATCCAACTGAACTGCCTTGCCTCCTTCTATTTATACCGAGGCCGTGCTACTCCGAGGCCCCTTATCCGAGGCTCCGTTGTTCAGTCGAGGCCCAAGTGCCTCAAAACTAAGCTGTGTGACCCGATCCAACCGAA
>CAIGRP010117243.1:0-12377 GCA_903798385.1 Fraxinus cuspidata
TCATTTACCTCTAAATCCATTAGAATAATGTTTTTGTATCGGTTAGTACTATTGCGTGTAGTCTTTGGTGGTTGTTTCCCTGCAACTATGACTTTCACAGACCAATTTTCCTTAGACTTAAAAATGTGAGGAATAAGTTTATGAATCATAGCCATTGTTGATACCTGTTGACATTAAAATATGTATGTTGTTTAAAAGACAAAGAAAATAGAATAAAAAGTAGTAATGTAGAAATTATTTACCAGAGTTTAAATTTCTTCTGAAAGTGTTGATTGATGAAGATAGAGTTTAAAATTTGTCTGAAAATAATGATGAAGATAGAGTTTAAAGTTGTGAAAGTAATATATTTGGTAATTGTGATATTGATGCTGAGGGTATTTATGGAAGATATGATAGACAGTGGAAATAAAATAGTTATTTTTAATCTGATAAAATATCTGGTAATAAATATTGAGATGAAAAGATCTATATGTGAAGTGTAAAGTTGAAAGATGCTTCTATTATGTTTTTGAATTGTAAAATATCTAAGTAATGTTGTAATCGATAAATTTTATAAGGTAAAATATCCGTGTCTCCGTGATGTCATGGAGACACTGTGTGTCTCCATGTGAACATGGAAACACATGGTTCTCTCTGTGTTACCACAGAGTCCGTGGACTCCGTGTCTCCATGAAGACACGGAGGCACGAGTGTCTCCGTTGAAGGTGTCTCGTGTCTCCGTGTCTCCATGGAGACAGAGGTGTCGTGTCTCCGTGTCATGTAAAAAAAGAGGACTCTTTATGGAAATGTACATACATGATCTCTCCATGTCTTCACAGATTCTTGTATTACTTCATCAAATACAGATACGAAATAAAGAGATACTTATCAGATTGTCATTAAAATCAGTGAAAACTGGAAAGCTCCAACCAAGAAAAAAACACTAAAAACAAATAAAGTATCTCTCCTAGCAGGTGTTTTTTGTTTTCAGTAAGAATGTTAGAAAATTTTGTGATAGGTATTGATAACATTTTTAGTATCTTTGTTTTGTGTACTTAATGACATTCTTTAGTATTGCATGTTTAAAAACAATAACTAATTTGTTGGATTCAAATTTATAGTATTTGATTTGTTTGCTTTTATATAATTTGTTGAATTTTTTTTGTACTCTTCTTAAATTCAACTAGAATAATTATTTACACAATTGTCACATTTATTTTTCTTTACAACTTTTTACATTGGAATAAATTTCTGGAATGCAATGTTTTGGGAAAGCATACTTTGCAATGTTTGATATTATATGGTGTGAAACGAAAAAAATTATAACAGATGCTCTAGATTGCTGAGTGCAAGTACTCTAATTGTCTCTTTTGGATGGAAAAAAATGTTCTAATAAATGTGAAGAATTACAATCTTGACTCATCAGCAGTTGAAACAACAGATGTCTAAAATCCATATTAACAAGTACATTCTACAAAGAAAAAGGAAGAGCAAATTCGTAGTATCCACAATACTCAACAGACAAAATGTAGCATAAACATTTGAATGAACTCTTACTTGCCTTGGCTAATTCTCTAGATAATTAGTTGTAACAACTTTTATTATTTTTTGGAAAATATCTCAAACACAAAAAGTGAATATCATTTTCTAAGTTAGTATTATCTATACCTAATGTGGAACTTGATGTCTTCACTAACTTTAGTTTTGTACAACTATTGGATCACAACAATGGCAAGTCTTTTTTGGTGAATGAAACCAGTTGAATGGTGTCCGAAACAATTGCTTAGATGAAGTTTCTGAGAAGAATAAATGCTGCTTTATTATCAGAATTTTAATATGTAACTTTATTCAGTCATATATTTTTCATAGAAAAGATGGTGTATACCTATATGAAGAAAACTATTAAAAGCTCAATAGTATTTTAGTTTCATCTTTTCAATATAGTTTATTATTTTAAGTACTGTATTACCTTTCAATAATCTTTTTATCATTCTAGTGTCTGCGTAGAAAAATTATCCTGTCTTTGTGCATGGAGAACCTTCTTGTGGAGGATCTTCTTATGTGCACAGAAGGTGTTATAACATTCAGTTACAACAAAAAGCAAAATAGTATAAAGAAGTAAGATTAGAAAGAAAAATCTTATTGTTTTTAACACTTCAATTGGATTACTTATAACATGTTACAATTATATATTGAAAGTTAAGTTGTTTAATGCTAGTGAAGAGAAAAAATTAACAAAGTGTAGTGAGATATTCAAGTGAAGTTTATGTCTCAAAATATTTTTAAATCAATATTATTCGAAAACAATTTGAAAGTTTATTATTATCTATAATTTTGTCTTTTTTCATCAGCATACAGAATTTAGTATAATTAAAGGATGCCATTATTTTATTAATTTATTATTGTGTCAGCGTATTGGAACATCCACAAATATAAATTTATTTAAGTGCTTAAATATCAATGGGTTTAATAACATGTTATATATATTTATATATTATATATTTATTTATTTTCTTTCTCCTTCTAAAGCCAATATTTTATCATTCAAACTCTTGTTTTCACACAACCATTGAATTTGCTAATTTACCAAATATCAAACACCATTTAGCCTTTGCAAATTTAAAATCGAGAAATAGATAAAGAAGATAGGGAAAGGAAAGTAGATTATGATTTATATTTTACTGGTTGTATTAGTTGCAAGTTCTATTAATCAGCAGCATAAGTAGAGTAAGAATTCTTTTCTGAAATTAATAGCCTTTGCTGTAACTTACTTATATAACAAGCGTAGATTTATATTTTCAAGTAAAGTACTGAACTAATTATAGCATATTACATAACATTCTCATGAATATATATTATCCCCCTCTAACAAAAGAGATAGAATCAAAGAAAGAGATATTAACTTGTGAATGACTTGTGGACATAGGTATTCTTATATCTCGAACCTCTATAATAACATCCATTATTTGCTGATCCCTGAGTTTTTTTTTTTTTTTTTTTTTTTTTTTTTTTTTTTTTTTTTTCTTTTTTTTNGACTTGTGGACATAGGTATTCTTATATCTCGAACCTCTATAATAACATCCATTATTTGCTGATCCCTGAGTTTTTTTTTTTTTTTTTTGAGTTTTTGCAATGTCAGCTGGATACTATTTTGAAATTGCCAACCTAACAAGAGTACAAAAGCAAATATTAGATATATTTAAAAAACTATCAATCAGTTTGTATTGTAAAAGATCAGCAGCAAAGTCCAGATTTTATTTGTACCTCAACTGGGCGTAAAGTCTTTGTCCAATGATAAAGATCAGCGTCTAAATTTATCCAATAATTTTTTAGGGACACTCTCTAAAATACTTCTTAGTTTTGAACGCTTATTGTTGTAAAGTCCACCATCAAAAATCTACAAGGTTCCATAACGTAACCATGACCATTATTTCACTACACTGTAGAAGCATATTAGATAGCTATGAAGTGAGAAATCCAAAATTGGAGATCCTTCATACTTTCATAATGACAAACTCACAAAAGGTCGTTAAATTAAGCCATTCACCATAATAGTGTCATGTCATACAAAAAGTTATCAAGAAGCTCTTAATAGTAAGAAGATATGAAAAGATGATAGGAAAGTTGTGCTTGTTATATGCAAACGCTAGAACTATTGAAGTAGGAAAATAAATATACAAATAGCGATTTTCGAAATGCATAGGCAACAAATACACGTAATCATCCTTTGGGCCTCATTTCATAGTTTCCGAAACTCGAATACTTCAACAAAAACATACAAAAATTTCGTTATGGCTGCATGTGATGGAGAAAAACATTATTTGAGTGGAACTTTTCTTTGAAGTTTTATGATTATTCATATGCTTGATTCACGTGGTGAGTTCAATTCATTATGAGACCTATTAGCTAGCTGAAGAATTATAATCTTGTTTGATTGCAAGATAAAACTATTTTGCACAGATGTCTATGCTCTCATGAGTATGAGCACCTTCCAAGTAGAATACAAGATCCCCCGAGCTTTCATTCTCAATGAACCTATCATGTACAATTTGGACCTATCCTTCCAGGGTAGCTGTTGTTAGTCCTTCAATGAATTCTTTAGGTAGGTTTATTTTAAAGCAAAAAAACCAGAAGAATATTTGTTCAATGGACATTAAAGGTGCCATAAAGTAATTTTCTCATTTCATATATCTTACAGTCTGGTTTAGGTAATTGACTCCCACACGACGTATCATCTAAAGTCAAGTTGAACAAAGTGCAATAGCAACACCAGTATTTAAATATTGGTGTTCGCCTTGAAGCCTAAGTTGTAGACTATTAAGCAAGATAGGGTCCGTCCTAGTTGAAGATATATCTGTTAGTAGTAAGAGTGGTAAACATCATTAAATATATGTTGGTTTATGTCCACCATATTCGCAAAACTTTATTAGCCAGTGGCAACCAGATATGACTCGGTATGTATTTATTTCAAAGCCCAATTATGAGCAATATCATGGGAGGCATGCTTCTCCAAAGTAAAAAAATTCAAGTCCATAATCATTCTCCAAATTGGGCATCTTAGAGAATATATAACAAAAAAATCATTACATTTAATTTAATTTTAATTACTTTTTCAATCACTTCTTTATCCTTATTCAATACGTTCTACAAAAGCCAGGTTTCTCTGTTTTAGATTTTATAATATCATATTTCACATTTATCTCTTAAGCCATGTACACAATCAATGTATACTTTCCCCAAGTATAAGTAATTCGTTCTTACCATCAGCTTGACACATCAATACATAGTCATCAAGTTTTGAATGATAAATCTTGGTTGCTAAAGCTTGTTTTGAGTTACACAATTCCAATTTTGAAGCAATTGAAAGGAATCACACAAACACAATTTCAACTTACATTTAGCTGTGGAGCCTTCTCTTCAAGAACATTCATTGCTTCTTCAAGTTGTGGTACAGTAATGCTCGCACGCTATGTTAATTTCACTGGATGAAGAAGAAACAAGAGAAGCAAATGGAAAGGAATGAAATAAGCTGAACAACAAAAAGACCCTGCAATTTTTGAAGAAATGAAAACTTCATGTTACTAAATCTGACAAAGAACATGTGACTTCCATAATACCTTGAAGATTCCAACCTTCTTCCCGGCAATTTGTCCAAGAGTATTTCCTGATGATAGCACTACAAATATATAAGAACATGGCATATTATGTACAATTCAGCTCAATGTAAAGTTAAGTACCAGTACAAAACTAAAATTATGAAACTAAACAGGGGAAAATTTTTAGTTAAATTGCAGTCTACTATTTATATTGAATCTCGGAGGACCAGAAGTTCAGTTTTCTACAATTGAACTTATTTCACTTAATCCTTAGCAACTGTCATAAATTTATTAAAGCTCATTGGTATCTATAGCAATCTATAGATAGACTTTCACAAGTTCTGCACAGTATTGTGTAGAAACAAGTGTAAATGACATGTTTGCTCCAAGAAAATTTAATTTCAAAATTAACTATTTTTATTAAAAAAAGATATTCAAACTCCTTATTTTTAGAGAGGTCTATTGCATGTTTCACCTTAAACATCCCAAAAACTGCTGCACTCGAAATAGTTTGAAGTAAAAAGCCATATAAAATCTATACTATAGATTTTCGGACAATCATTACGGTAGCTCACCCATTGTACCGAAGCATGTGGCATCAGAAACAAGAATTTTCTTAAAATACAACAAGGTCAAAAGATGAGAGTGTATGGAGATATAAACTACCTTGTGAGCATCTTCATTGTTCTATTAATGGGCAGTATCGTATAATTATACGAATCTGTCAGACCTAAGAAACTTGTACACGTGACATATGTGCTTGTCGAAAAACCTAAATATCATCGCTAAAGTCCACGCATGACATAAATAATCACACATAGACTTGGGGGATTATTGTTATGACTTGTTACTAGGTACTGCCATGTAGTCGGACTGCCCTTTACGAAGAATAAGACCCAAGTTAATCCGAGGCCTCTCCCAGATCCGAGGCCCAAGTTAATCCGAAGCCCAAGGCTAATCCGAGGCCTCTCCCAGATCCAAGGCCCATGGGAAATCCGAGGCCTCCCCCATATCCGAGGCCCATGTTAATCCGAGGCCTCTCCCAGATCCGAGGCCCATGTTGATCTGAGGCCCAAGCGTAATCTGAGGCCTCTCCCAGATCCGAGGCCCATGGGAAATCCGAGGCCTCCCCCATATCTGAGGCCCATGTTAATCCGACGCCTCTCCCAGATCCGAGGCCCATGTTGATTCGAGGCCCAAGTTAATCCCAGGCCTAAGCCTAATCTGAGGCCTCTCCCAGATCCGAGGCCCCTCAGCTAGTCACAACCCACATGCAAAAATTGAACTCATGATGAAGATCTTTTTCGAATGATTAATGTGACCATTGTAAAAAGTATATATGTCCCGTCTTGTCAATGTAAGAACATTAAATGCTTTGGAGAGCTATGAAGGTCAACTAGATGGCTAGGACTTGATGCCTCTTTTCGTCATTTATTTTTTGGTCTCCCAACTTTCTTAGTGNCTAGATGGCTAGGACTTGATGCCTCTTTTCGTCATTTATTTTTTGGTCTCCCAACTTTCTTAGTGTATACAGGTGGTGTCAAGGGATTGAGCCGGCTGTTCGACCATGTATCTAGTCTTGTCACTGGGGACATTGTCCGTGTATACATCCAAATGTACGCTTCTTTCTTGTACACATCATCCATGTAATATGTGACATTCTGCATGTCTCGTGATAATAGTACCACAATGACATGGCTGCATGGTATACCCATTAACTGCCACAGTCGACATTAACAAGTCCTAACAGTCAGGTCAACTGCACACAATTTTTGAGTTTCATGGTGTCATATTTAAAATTTTTAGTCTCACGATTCCTCTCCACTTGTTGCATGCCTCCATCCTTGCCACGATTCATCGCATCAAGTATATTGTTCGGCTTATCAAAGAAGATACCACCAGTGTATATAGCTATTGTGAAGTAGTCCATGTTCGACTGGATAATAATGTGAACAAGGGTTAGTAAATGAATCAGTTCAATGCCCACAGCAAAAAATATGCACACACTTTTTACAACGAAATTTTAACAAAACACGTAAACAATCTGAACCAAAACCCTTTATATCTTCAATCGAAAAAACAGAGCTTACCATACACAGAAGCTTCTTCAAACCTTTAAGTCTTGGAGCCTCAATTCCTGATAATCATAGTCAAATTGTAAACATACCAAAAAAACAACCAATTTGAATAATGTATTCCACCATTTCACAAATTTCAGGCACGCATTTTTTTAAAAATAAAAACCCGCTTCCACAACTTACCATCTCATCTTCGCTGAAGAATGAGAGTTGTTCGGATTTCAGAACACCTCGAGGAAACCTCTACGATCGTGGGTGAAACAGGGAACTGACCATACAATGTGGGTTAGCAACCAAAGTTCTCTCAACCTTCGTGTCACTTCGTTTTGCACAAAACCCCCCTCTTCGTGTTGGAGGGTATTATTAAAGATGAAAAATCATAAATTACCGCATTTTTCCTTTATTATTTTTCCATTTTTCCCATTTTTCTTGGGATTTAACGGCACACCAGACGGATGCTGACGGCATGGATGTTTTCCGCACAAAACGTTTGAAATAGAGGATTTTCTGTGATTTTCAATATGTAGGGAGGTATATTGCAAAATGAAACGTTTTCAGGGGGTATTATGCTACTAATCCATCATGATATATTACAAATAGATAGTGAATATAACTTTCCAAACATGGTGAATCGAAACCCCTCTCTACTTATAAAGTTAAAGCAATGAGTCTAATTTCAAGATTCAACTCTTTAAAATTAAAAGCACATCATATATAAAGAGTCTCTTGAAAATATTTTTATAATTTAATTTTTTTGCCCTGGCCAAAAATTTTAGTTAATTTTTGAAGTTAAGCTAAACAGGAACATATATTTTAGAGTCACTGAGAATTTAGGGATGTCAATTTCGCTCGTTGGTTCGCGGCTCGAGTCGATCCGCATTTAGGGACGTTGGCCCGAGCTCGGGCCAGCCTGTGTGGCTCGACGAGCCACATGGGCTGACTCGTGTCACGGCCTATTTTCTGCCCGTGACGAGCCAAACCTATAAAAAAAATAAACCATTTATAGGCAACATGTAGCTGCTTGACACACACTGTGTTTGCAAGCAGTTGTTTGATGTTTAAAAAAAATAATAATAAAATGATAACATTTGATGGCAATTGCCTAATATTTAAAAAAAAAATTGTGGTCTGGCTCAGGTCAAGCCTAATTTTTTGGTGGAGCAAAAGCTCGGCTCGGCTCGGCTCGGGCAAAAAAAAAAGTCCAAACCATTTTTACTAGAGTCGAGCCCGAGCCGAAACTTGATTCTACTCGTTCACATCCCTATGAGAACCATTCACTTGTAATGTGACATTAAATGATAAAATTAATGATTTGAATTTCGCTTATTATTTCACACTATCTGTCACATTACACGAAAATATTCCCACTACAGTAAAACTTCTATAAAATAATAATATTGGGATCGAGAAAAAATATTATTTTAGAGGGATTATTAATTTATCGATAAATGAACATTTATTAATTTATAGATTATCTTATATCTTTATAACTTATATACTTTACCATAATACATGTAGGAATTTTTTTTTTTTTTGAAATTCAAAATTTAATCTATAAGCACACAAAAAAGGCACACACATACAATACTTTAAAGATGAAACATTTATGTACTTACATTGGCTTTGAAATTCAATATCTTGAAATTTAATTTGGATGCAAAGAAAAAAGCAAAAGACTTTGAAGCATTTTTTTAAGAAGAAGCGAATTGAAAAAAAAATATTGACAAATTAAAAATTTGTTAATTTGTGTTAGTACAGACTTTTATGAATTTAAATAGTTATTATTTTACATATTCGTTGGGTTTTAAAGGATCTAAAAAATTATTATCTAATATATTTAGTGAGGTTATTAATTTAGTACATTGGTTGAAATCGAAACCGAAGAATTTTATTATTGAAGCGAAATGACTACTTTATTGAATGTTAATTTATCGAGATTTTATTGTATAACATTAAACCTCTTGCTCAGGACAATTGAATGGTGCAAATTTATGCTTGGAAAGACTAAACCATTCAAAAAGTCAGAAGTCCAAGTCCGTGGAACTAATAATCTATTTCAAGATGTTTATTAGGCTGTATTGAAAGTCATTTAAAGATTTTACTTTGAATTTGACCATAAGGATGTGTTTGATTACATTTATTTTTCATGAAAAATATCAATTTTTCATCTAAAATTCTAATTTGAAATGTCTGATGGATATTTTTTTTCCATGAAAAATATTTCCCAACTTTTAAAATTAAGCATAGTTTTCCTTGTTTTTAAGGAAAACATTTTCTTTGAGGAAGTATGTTTTTGTTTTTCTCAAAACAAGGAAAATATTTTTTTTCTAGAATATATTTTCCATGTCAATCAAATATACTCTAATATTCTTATTGACTATATTGTGATTTAGAATTGATCTCGTGTAAAAACTTTCCAATGCGGCAGAAAAAACTATAAGTATGATTATCTGAATGTATGACTATTGCAGAGAATTATAAGTAAGGTTTCTCTGAATGTATAACTGTTACTGAGAACCATATTTTGATTATGGAATAAATAAATTTGAGGGGTTAAAAGAAAGAACTGTATGCTCTCTTTTTTGACGAGTTGTTGGCTATTGTCCCATTCTTGATCTTGGACAACAAGATTGAAGTTGATTCCTTATGCCATATTTGAAGACGAGTTTCATTACCACATGACGGGTCAATCAATGTATTAAGTAATGGGATTAGGTTTTTGGATTATATCTAGTGTTTTGATGAGCATGTGCTCGAAGTGTTATTTTATTTGAAAATATTGATAAATACCTCCTGTTATGAGACAAAATTAATGAATTTGAGGGATTAAAAGTAAGTATCAAAAAACTTAAATGAAACACTAATAATAATAATAATAATAATAATAATAATAATCTAATTTCTACAATTGGGAAGGGCTAAACACAAAGGACTCTTCCATGTAGAAGACGGCACAATAAATGGCCCAAAGTCGTGTTAATATTCAATACCTCAACATGTAATATTAATTGTAATAATCTTAATTTCTACGTAGAATTTTCTATCTTGAATAGAAGTAACGTTCATGCCTAACCTATAAAGAATGAGACAAAATAGATAACAGCTGCATGGTGCAAATTCGCCACGAATTGTTATTTTCTCAATTCTCTTGTAGCCTGTTAGGCCAAGCAACTAGTCGATGGACTGTTTTACTTCTACATGCCCTCCTATACATTGGTGTTTAACTTAAGCACTTGGGTGATATGACACGTTACAATAAGTTGTGAGAAATGATGATTGATCACAAAATTGATTATACCACTTTTGTAATATGCAATGTCACATAATGCTCAGGAGATCAATTATGTGTGTGTGTATACATATACATATATATATATACATTTTTGCAAATGGTACTTTTCTATTTTCAATATTGATCATTTAACTTTGAAAATTCACCTTGTACGTCGTTATTTTAGTCTCGTTTGCATAAACTAACGTTTAGATGGTGTGTACAATGGAAAGATGATTTGAAAACACTTGCAAGGTTAAATCGATGGTTGATGGGGGCATTTGTGTCGGGAAGAAAGGTTCATATGAAGTGAAATTTGGAATTTTATGATTTAGTCGTGTAAGTTATATTTCTTCAGGGTTTGCCACGTGTTAATTTTATTTAGATATAGCGTCGCAATTTTATCGAATAGTATTTTCATGGTGCATATCCTCTGTTTTATTAGTTTTATGCAATGGATGCTGATACGGTGACTAACGAGATGGATATTAAAAAGTTAGATGACTTATAATGAAAAAAATAAAAGTTTATTGACCATTAGTGGCTCAACCCATCCAAAAGTTGCTTCTACTGTGCTCGATATCGAAACGAAGTGATATAAACTGCCAATTATTGTGCCTAACTAAATTTTAATAAAATCATGACTTTGCAAGGGAAATCAAGACAAGAAAATAAAGATTAATATCTTTGAATTATCTAAGCAAAATTCAAGAAGATCATTATGCATACGCAAATTTCAAGGCCACCACACATCTATATAAACCCCCCAGCTATAGGATTTGTTAAACCACGGAAAAAGAATACTGAAATTGAACAATAGCAGAAAACATGAATTCCCTCAAAAATCTCCCCCTTGCAGTGTCCCTTTTGGCAATCACATTCTTTGCCTATACCCGTGCTGCCAATTTTGAAATTTTAAACCAATGCACCTACACAGTCTGGGCTGCTGCCTCGCCTGGTGGCGGTCAAAGACTCGACCAAGGCCAGAGGTGGAATATTGATGTTGCCCCGGGAACTATCCAAGCTCGGATATGGGGACGTACTGGTTGTAACTTCGACGCAAATGGTCGCGGTGAATGTGAAACTGGAGACTGCATGGGGCTGCTAGAATGCCAAGGTTATGGTAACCCTCCTAATACATTAGCTGAATTTGCCCTTAATCAGCCTAACGACTTGGACTTTGTCGATATCTCTAACGTCGATGGATTTAACATCCCTATGGAGTTCAGCCCCACCACCGACGTCTGTCGCCATCTCGTATGCAATGCCCCTATAGTCGATCAATGTCCTAACGAACTACGTACCCGTGGCGGTTGTAACAACCCGTGCACAGTTTTCAAAACCAACGAATACTGTTGCACCGATGGACCTGGAAGCTGTGGCCCAACAGATTTTTCAAGGTTCTTTAAGGAAAGGTGCCCGGATGCTTATAGCTACCCGCAGGATGATCCGACGAGCCTGTTCACTTGCCCGGCTGGTACCAACTACCGTGTCGTCTTCTGTCCATAATGCTCAAGCTCTTGTATTAGCTGTAATATTTTGGTGCACAAGTAGCGTTGTGCAACATGAATATCATCCAAATACTAAAATAGAATAAGGATCAAAATCAAAGAATAAGACCGGAAATGTTTCCAGTTCACCTGTCTTTTGATAGATTATAATTAAAGTTGACTCCACCCCCACCCCCCCGACCCCTCAATTTCTTGTTCTTTTAGCAATATTACTATGTGATGCTATCAAAAGTCGCACCTGTCGAATTCCGAACTTGACGATTGAGGATGAACACAAACGCGATCTTCTGGTACCTGAAACAAAGGCGTCGAAGTGTGTCCTCCTCGCCCCTCTGATGCTTAAGTCACAGAGAGGATTTTATGAAAATATATGTGTTGGGAATCGTATGTAAAAACGTACCTGAATAATGATCAATGGATCTATATTTATAGAGGTAGGTAG
>CAIGRP010117246.1:0-25818 GCA_903798385.1 Fraxinus cuspidata
TTTTCAGTTTTTTTTTTTTTTAATTGGGAAAAATTATAGACCAAATGGTAAAAAAAATTTATCACTTTTCTTGACAATTTCCATGCAAAACAAAACCAAACGAATTGTATTCGGTATGGTAATTTTTTTTATTTAATTTTTTTTGTTTGGCGAGTGAAACAAATTATAAACCCAATGGTAAAAGAAATTGCCACTTTAATGGACAATTTTAATAAAAAACAAAGTCAAACGGACACCAAACTTTCAACATTTTTTAGGTGGAAAATTATACAAATCAAACACAATTAATTACAATTCCTAGTAAAACAAATTTTAGGCAATTCAATTCTCTGTAATTCATTTTCTTTCCACCCAAATTCCACATTTACAATCAAACGGACCCTAAATAATTCCAATTATCACTTTAGTGGACAGTTTTCATAAAAAACGAAGCCAAACGGACACCAAATTTTCAACATTTTCCATGAAAAATTATACCAATCAAACACAATTAATTACAATTCTCAGTAAAATAATTTATAGACAATTAAATTTCCTATAATTCATTTTCTTTCCACCCATTTTTCACATTTGCAATCAAACGGACCCTAAATGAAAAAATCAATCAAGCCATCTAACTATTAGTAAATTGCAATTCGATCATCCAACTAATTTCAAACAACACATCGATACTCCAAATATAAGGAAAAAGCAAAATAGTCCTCCAGCTATTAGAAAACTATGATTTAATTGTGAAACTAACTTTAAAACATCAATCCAGCCCTCTAACTATTAGTAAACAACAATTTGGTCATCCAACTAATTTCAATCAACAAATCAGTCCTCCAAGTATAGGTTCTCAACTTCAATTTGGTCATTTACCTAATTTCCTCAAACTAAAAGAAATCAGCAAAATAGTCCTCCAACAAATAGAAAAATCCAATTGGTAAATAACAAATTGGATAACAACGATTAAGCCCATATTTGGTATGGATTAAAATATGATGTTAATCCAAGTCAAAGTCAAACAATCAATACCAACCCATCTTTCACGAGTCTCACAACTTTTCAACCACACATTTCAAAAACTTATATCAAAATCTACTAGAAATATAATTTTAATCAACACCAAACACCCTATAAGTAACATTCCAACTAATAGAAAACAGTGATATGGTCATCCAACTACTAAGAAATAGCGAAATAGTCCTCTAACTACTAGTAAACATTTATTTGGTAATTGAATTATTAGGTATCGTCAATCAAGCCCTCCAATTATTAGTAAATAGTAATTTGGTTATACAGCTATGTAGGAACTGCAAACCAATCCTCCTATTATGAGGAAACAAAAAAAAAATCCTCCAGCTAAATAGAAAATGTAATTTGGTCATTGAACTATATTGTAACAGCAAAAGAGTCCTCAAACTATAAGAAAACATCAATCAAGCACTCCATCTGTTAGTAAATAGCAATTAGGTCATCCCAGTAACTTCAACCTGCTCTAGTCATCGAACAATTATGAGACGTCAATCGAACCTCCAATTATTAGTAAACAACAATTTGGGGATACGACTATTAAAGAACTGCAAACAAGTTATCCATCTATATTAAAACAACAAGTGTCATCCAACTTATTGAAAATACTGATCTAGTCATCCAACTGTCAAGAAACATCATTCCAGACCTCCAACTATTATTAATATCAATTTGGTCATCCAACTACAAATAAACAGCAAACATGTCTTCCAACTATTGAAAAACGTGATTTGGTCATAAAACGAATAGAAAACATCAAATCAGTCCTCCAACCATTAGTAAACAGCAATTAGGTCAATATTGTGTGGAGAGTTGGATTAGAAAAAAAAATATCAATTTCACAAGTCGAAGATTAAAAATATAGATTTAATTTCTCAATCAGAACTGCATTTAGGTTAACTTATATGGATTTGATATATATATATATATTTGGACCAAAATTAGAAAATCCAAACAATAATTTGCTTTCCATAGTTGTTCCGATCGATTTCACTATTTTTTTTCCTTTAAAATAGAAAATACTGGCTTGAATAGAACTAGGATGGATGTTCCAGCCTAATTCGAATCCATGTATAGAATTTCTACTCAAATTTGAAACAACAATTTCAGCAGTCGAAGATTATAATTCAATCCAAATCCATAAACTAAGTTTATGATGAACAAATCTCCTTAATGGAATAAATGCCAACAGAAGATTTTTATTTCTTTATGCAAAAAAAGGAAAAGAAATCGGAAAGAAAGGTTTCGAGGCTCAGATCTGTTTTGGATCCGACAAGAGAAAGGCGGCACCGCCATGGCTGCAAATCACCAGTTGCACTTGCAATAGAGAGTGTAAAACCCCCCAAATCTAATGCCATCCGGGGTTGCCAAGCCAAGATACGGGTCGGATTATCTCGTTGCCCAATTCACAAGCTCAGAAGAATCCAGAAAACATACATCATCACAGCCTCATTATTTGACAATTCTAGATCCGAAGCTGAAATGAAGGGAAATTTACCCAAATAGCACTGAACTTACGGCGTTCCTGTATGATTTTGATTATATACAAACAACAACTATATATATATATATATTAGGGTTGTTATTTATTGGAGAAATCATTGGGTAAAAGGAAGGGGTAACCACCCTTGAGGAATTCCCAATCTCCCTCTCCCCTCATTCTTCCTTTCTGAGCTTGTGATTTTGCAGAACTAGCGAAGGTTTGGTATTAATGGTGACGCGGAATTCCCTTTTTACCCTTGTTTCGCTACAACTTTTGCTGCCAGGCCAATGGTTAAGAGTAGGAATGGAAGGATTCATTTGGTAATTCCTGACACAGGCTCCTTTTTAGGCTTTACAAAAATGGTAATTATATTCCCACCACAATTTTTATTTTTATTTTTACCATATTTTAATTGTATATGATGTTATTAATTTTTGCTTATTATACCACATATATGTTATTGTATTTGATAACAATTTTATCCAAAACTTCATTGAAATAACGTAAAATAATTTATTTTTTCATAATATTTTTTTTAAAAAAATAAATAAAAAGTGCAAAAATATTTTCCTTTATCTCAAATCATGAAAATAAAATATTTTGATATAAATTATCATCAATACGAAATGTACTAATTAATAGAATGTTAAAAATAAGAATTCGACGAAAAAAGTTTAAAAAAATAATTATTACAATGAGCAAATATTAAAAAAATTTAACTATTATTAAAATATGGTGTGTCAAGTAAACATTGTGGTTTTAATATAATCACCTAGGAAAGTTGCAACACTATCTCCCACTATTTAATTATATCAAATCTAAACCTAAAAGTTTTAATTTCATTGCAATGTAGTCTTTCAGACTAAAAAACTGTTCAATTTTGACGACCGATTGAAATTTACGCCATTAATATATTTTGAAGGCAACACCACCTCTATTATTTATAAAGGCTAAATAGCACAATACCCCCTANTTTTAATTTCATTGCAATGTAGTCTTTCAGACTAAAAAACTGTTCAATTTTGACGACCGATTGAAATTTACGCCATTAATATATTTTGAAGGCAACACCACCTCTATTATTTATAAAGGCTAAATAGCACAATACCCCCTATCTATTAGCTAAATTGTCGAAAATCCTATACCGTTTAAAAATAGCACAAAACGTCCCTATTTGAATTGTTTTGTGCGAAATAACCCCTATCTTCTGTCTCCGTCCATTCCGCTGTTAAATTCTAACAAAAAGGGGCAAAATAGGAAAAATTAAAAGGGCAAAACAGCCATTATATGTATGAGATAATATAAGCAATCTCCGGGTTTCACACAAATTCCAGTAAATTTAAATCCAAAACCTAAAAGAGGCAAGAATTCACTGAATTCTAACTAATAAAATGTTTGGGTAATCAGAAATTTAGCAGAGTTGCCCCAATTCTTCAATTAAAACCTTTCCTCAAAATCTCTTCCGCTTTCCATAAAATTAGTCCATGACGTCAAACAGAAAAGGAAAGGAAAAAGCTTTAAATATAGGCCATTTTCAATTGTAAAAAAGCTGCTGGGAAGATTTTTTTTTTTTTTTCCATAATAATGCAAAATTCAATAGCTACGTAGCACTCAAGTTTTTCCTCATATTGAAATTGTGAAGGAGGCAAAGAGTTGGGGGTAAAACTGAAAAAATACCAGCATTGCCTCGGTCCACCATGAGAACACAGGGAGTAGGAGAGATGTATTTAAAAGAAAGGGCGGAGAGCATAATACCGTTTCAAAATTTCAAAATTTCTAATCCTTTTTTCAAAATAAAAAATGTGCATTGAAACCTCAAATCATTCCTTTAGAATGGCAGTTGTTAGACCTTTAAATGTGCTAAAACAAACCTTTACAATCGTAGGTGTACGAGAATCAGATCACAGAACATGAGTTTGCAACCGAATTCTTGTCTCTGTGACTCTTCCCCTCTTGCACAAAACACGTGTTCAATTTTTCACACCCCTATTAAAGAGAGAAGACGGAATACTGGTTTTCCCCTTTTGAAATTTCCTCTTTTATTGGAATTTAACGGCAAAATAAGCGGAGGCTGACTGTACGGGATATTCTACACAAAACGTTTCAAATAGGGACGTTTTGTATTATTTTCAAAATGTAGAAATTTTCAACATTTTAGCTAATATATATGGGGTATTATACCGTTAAACCATTTATAAATGACACAACTATAATTTTAATTACTGTTGGGATTTCACTATGAAATACAACCCACGAATTTGATCAAACAAGCACAAAGTAATAAAGAAAGACAAGAACACATAAAATGTTTATTCAGTTCAGTCAAAAGGCCTAATCTGGGGGGCTCAGGAACAACCTAATCCACCAGTGCAAACCACCGTCCGCAAAGAGAGAAATATTACAGAGAACACTCAGAACCAAGTTTTGGTCATCGATCATAAGATCTCCCAAAAATCATACTGATCGAACTCACAGATCTCACTACACACTTAGAGAAAACTTCATAAAACCAACCTCTATTTTAGGCCTGATTATACACACCAGCTTAACCTCTAAAATGCTAGAATCATTACAGATAAATCACCAAGAAGAAGAAGAATAACAGACTCGACACGAAGAACCTAAAAAAGGAGAGAGAAAGAAGAGTCCATAAGCCAAGTGAAAAAAATGTCAGTAGCTGAATGGATGACATTTTCTCCAAGGATTCATCTCAACCGTTGATCTTATCCAATGGTCTTAATAGATTCAAACTAGCACAATTCGGGTGAATAACTCAGCTACCAATAAGTGGTTGACACTTAAACAGCTTAAGATAAAATAATCAGCCAAGCCAATTGACACAAATAACACCAGTTTAATAGTGTTTTGAGAATCATAACTCTCATATTCTTCACCTTGGTTCTCAATAACACACTCTATCTTTCGGTAACAGAATACACATGGTGGACTGCTCATCATCATTGCCCAGTATTACTCCGTGTCAATATGTAATAAAGATAAACACAATTTAAACATTCCAACATGTAGTATTTTTGTCCCCATATCTGAGGGATTTTTGCCAGTATGTATTTTAACAAGATTAACTTCACATTGAGACAGTTTTTCTCTGATAAAATGATACTTTACCTCAATATATTTTGACCTTTCATGATAGACAGGAATTTTGCTAAGTAATAAAGCACTTTGACTATCAGTAAACATTATAGGAGTATCATGCATGAAGTTCAATTCTTTTAAAATTCATTTAACCAAATACATTCCTTAACAGCTTCAGTTATAGCTACATATTCAGCCTCAGTACTGAACATAGTGACTTAAGGCTACAGTTGAGATTTCCAAGTTATGCAATTATCACTAAGAGTAAAGAAATATGCTGTAGTTGATTTTTTTGCTATCCTTATCACCAACAAAATCAGCATCTACATAACCTTTGAGGGTTAAATTTTCAGATCTTTTCTCATGCACTAAGCTTAGATTTAATGTTCCAACAATGTACCTTAACAGCCATTTCATACCAGCCCAATGGGGTTTTCCAGGGTTGGACATAAATCTACTTAAGAAAGCTAATAGCATAAGCAAGGTCAGGACTAGTGGTGATCATAGAAAACATAACAGATCCTATAGCATTGACATAAGGTATGTTTTCCATCTCTTTCAATTCATCTTCAGATTTAGGAGAGTGAGAATGAGAAAGATTCATGTGACCAGCAAGGGGAACATTAACAGATTTTCTTTATTTCATACCAAATTTGGTTACAACTTTATTTAAGTATGCTTCTTGTGCAATAGTTAACCTATTTTCAGCTACATTTCTGTTTATAACCATCCCAAGAATCTTTCTAGCATTTCCTAATTCTTTCATATCAAACTCGAATTTTAAAAGATCCTTTAATGTCTTGATTTGAGACTTGCTGGGGCTAGCTAAAAACATATCATTAACATAAAGCAGTGAGTAGACTTCACACCCACTCTTAATGTTATTATAGTATAAGCAAGCATCAAATTCACTTCTTTTAAAACCTATCTTCAATACATATGCATCAAACCTTTTGTACCATTGTCTTGGGCTTTGTTTCAGTCCACACAACGATTTCTCCAATCTGCATACATGATCATATTTATTTTTAACCTCGAACCTTGAGGCTGACTTATGAAAATCTCTTCTTCCAATTCTCCATGCAAAAAGGCAGTTTTGACATCTAATTGTCTAAGTTTCCAATTAAACTGAACAACAAGTGTCAAAATCAACCTGATTGTCTTATATTTGATTACAGATGAAAATATTTCATTGTAATCAACCCATTCTCTTTGAGTATACCGCTTAGCTACTAATCTAACCTTAAATTTCACTGGATCACTCAGCCTGATTCTCTCTTTAAGTTTGTAGATCCATTTACATTGAATGATCTTGTGGTCTTTAGGTTTCATAAGAAGTTTCTATGTTTTGTTCTCACTTAAAAATCGCATTTTTTTCCTGCATAGCCCTTATCCAGTTTTGAGAATTCTTCCCATTAACTGCTTCTTCATAAGAAGTAGGTTTAGCTTGTTCAAGTGCTTCATACGAGACTAGGGCAAAGTCTGTCAAATTAAGGGATTCATACCTAGGATTAGGTCTGATTTGCCTTCTTTATCTTTCCCTATCCCTAGTTAGTTGATAATCTTGATTAGATGGCTGAACATTAATTTGTTTATTTTCAATAGGTTCAGTGTCAATTTGAGGTTCAGTCACCCCAGCAGGTTCATATTCCATTTCTGATTCATGACGCGTAGGGTAGTTTTCATCATTTCCAGGTTTAAGTAAATCAAACTTAGCTAGCTTCACCTCAGTTTGATCAATTCATTTGATTTAAGATTTGTTTGATTCAATTGTTCTTTGTTTTAGACATGGCATTTCAGATTCATTGAAGACAACATTTCTGTTGTTAATTGTCTTGATACCTTGAACCCCTAAAACCAATAACATGTAACCTTTCACACCCTCAGGGTAGCCTAATATCACACATTTGACAGTCCTAGGCTCCGGTTTTCCCTCTGACTGATGTGCATATGATGCATATCCAAAAACTCTTATGTGATTTAAATTTGGAGGCTTCCATGTCCACAATTCCTGTGGAGTTTTAAAACTTATACTGCTGGAAAGTGATCGATTAATAAGATATGCTGCAGTACTAGCAGCTTCAGCCTAAAAACCTTTGGTAAGGCCAGAGCTGATTAACATACACCTAACTTTATTCAGTATGGTCATGTTCATTCTATCAACAACCCCATTCTGTCCAGTGTGTATTTAACAATTCTATGCCTCATTATTCCATTTTGCTTACAAAAGTTATCAAAATCAAAATTGCAGAACTCAATCCCATTATCAGTTCTTAGTGTTTTTAATTTCTTTTCTAACCGATTCTCAATAGATTTAAGCCAAGTTCTAAATTTCCCAAAAGTTTCAGATTTAGCCTTCAAATGATAAATTCAAACTTTTTTAGAGTAGTCATCCACCAAGGATAAGAAGTGCTTACTTCCACCAAAGGTGGAATGCTTCTCGGGGTCCCAGAGATCAGAATGGACATAGTCCAAGGGTCTACTAGTTCTATGTGAGCTTGTTTCAAAGCTCACCTTGTGGGATTTACCCAACAGACAAGTCTTACAAAAGTCCATAGGTTCAATGTCATCATTTACAAGTAATTTTTGGTTACTTAAGGATTTTAGCCCTTTAAAACCAACATGACCCATTCTATTGTGCCAAAATTCAGTTTTATCCTTGTTAACAGTAAGAAGGCTAGAATCAGGTGTTATTTCGGTTTTACCTTCAAGATAGTATAAACCATTTCTCTTAGGCCCTTTCATAACTATTAGAGATCCCTGCATAATTTTCAAAACTTTATTCCCAAATTTAAAGGTATATCCCTCATCTTTAAGAGTCCCTAAGGAAATAAGGCTTCTCTTCAAATTTGGGACATGTCTAACATCTTTGATTTGTCTGACAGTGTCATCATACATTCTGATGGCAATGTCACCAATCCCAATTACAGTCCGAGAATTATTGTCTCACATGTAAACCTTCATAGGTTCAATCTTTTTAAAGTTACAAAACCGAGATTTTTCAGGGCTCATGTGGAAAGTGCATCTAGTATCCAGAATCCAATTTTTATTAGATTCTTCATCAGACACATTTATGACATGTAAGCTATCTAGTTCAAACACAATGGCAACATTATTCATATCGGCATTGTTCAGGTCTTTTTATTTCTTTTTCCAGTCAAAACAGTCCCTTTTGAAATGTCCCAACTTCCCACAGTTATAACATTTCTTATTGCTTCTATCTTTAGACTTAGACCTCATCTTTGATCTCCCTCTTCACTTCTTATTAGGGAAATTAAACTCTTTCTTTTCAGTTTTTCCTCTAGCAAACAAACTTTCTTCTCTGAAATTAGTTTCGTGGTCTCTCTTAAGCTCTAATTCTCGGGACTTTAATGCATCAATCACAATTGTTTGTGTGAGAGTGCCCCAACCATATTTTATGGCATTTTTTTTATCTCTTTATAGGATTCAGGTAAAGAATTTAGCAACATAACAACTAAGTCCTCATCCTCAAACTTCTTATCATTGTGTGATAAGCTCTTAACAATTATGCTATAGTCACTTAGGTTCCCGTCCAAATCCTTCTCAGGGTCCATCTTAAAGCTAAACAAACTTTCTAACAAATATATCTTGTTAGATAGAGTCTTAGTCAAGAACAAGGCATCTAATGCAGCCCATAAAGTTCTTGCAATTTCAGCACTATCTACTTGTCTAACAACATTATCACATAAATGCAGAATTATAGAACTATAGGCAATTTCATTCATCTCTTCAATTTCAGCAGGTGTAACTCCCAACTTATCATAAAAAGTAGTAGATCATCAAGGGCTTTTGCAACCCTTTGTTGGACCAAAATAGCCCTCATTTTCTGTTTTCATATCGAGTAATCCCCATTTCCATCGAATTGTAATAATTCGACATTCGAACCCATTACATATTCTGTAAAAGGGTGGTTTGTACTCGTGGACATAACATAAAAGGTTTTGGAAAAATAGTTTTTAGATGATCAATGTAAAAATAATAACACAGAGTTGAACAATATTCAGAACTTGAAGTACTGTAAGACAAATAGTTTACATCAATGAATTAATTTGATCAAGAAACCTCAGTCAGATGTAAGTGCAGGTGTGAATGAAGCTCAGGCAGTTCACATATATATGATACAAGTATATGTGTTTTCAAAATTACAAATCAATCACAAGAATTCACAAACATTTAATCTATTGGTCATATATCATTTCAAGAAAGAACCCAAAACCAGAATTTTAAAGCAAGTTTGGAATGATCTTACTAGACACTTAGAGAGAGAACTATACAAAACCAACATATATTTCAGGCCTAATTATACACATCAACTTAACCTCTAAAATGCTAGAATCAATACAGATAATCACCAAGAAGAAGAAGAATAATAAACTCAACACGAAGAACCTAAAAAAGGAGAGAGAACAAAGAGTCCAGAAGCCAAGTGAAAAAAAAAAGTCTTTACAGTTGTTGAAGGGTGGATATTTTCTCCAATGATTCATCTCAGTCGTTGATCTCATCCAATGGTCATAATAGATTCAAACTAGCACAATCCGGATGAATAACTCAGCCACCAATAAGTGGTTGACACTTAAGCAGCTTAACATAAAATAATCAGTCAAGCCAATTGACACAAATAACACCAATGTCATAGTGTTTTGAGAATCACAACTCTCACAATTACATATTTGAAATACCTGCAACTAATATCATTTATTCTACTTTTCTCATTTGCCCTATAAGTACTATTCAAAGTCAACATTAGTTCTAGGAAATTACGATGTTATCTCATGCTGCCAGCAAATTTTAAGTCGAAGCTTGCGGTTAGTTGACATTGATACATCGATCTTGAATTATTGTTGTTAGAATTCAAACTCAACTTGTTTGTGTTAATTAGAAATTCAATTTTAGCCATGTTAGTTTCAACTAAAAAAACTTACTAAAATTTAAGTCAAAGTTTAACAATTAAGCCTCAGTTTGATGGTCATTATTGAGAAAAAAATGATGTTTTAAATAGTAAATTTTTAAAGAATGTGTGTTTTAATGTACAAAATATTTTAAAGAGTTTTATTTTAAAGTGAGACAAGCAAAGACTAATTATAAGCACGTATTTCATGAGAATCATAACTTTTAAAACCCACAAGGGTTTACTGAGGTATGATTCTTGAGAGGTGGTTATAATAAATAGTAAATAAGACTAGGAATCGAGCTCGTACATAACGGGTATAGGATAAATTTGTCTAGACGAACTTATATGTCCTACCTTCTCACATGAGGAAGACAAAAACTACAAAAGAATTTTATGCAAGAAAAAGTTACTAATAAAAGCTTAAAACAACACCTAAAAATACAAATGCATATAAAATTATTTAAGAAACTTCTTAATATTTACTTTTTTCTAGGTTATATTATCAAAATTTATTGCTAGTGAAATTTATATATGAAACATTTTACCATAATTGTTTCCTAGGCTATTACATCGTATTATATTTTATTGCTAGTGAATTTATAATTGCGTCGATAATTTCTATAAATTTTCTATTCATTTTTTGTTCACTTTGTCTGGCAAACAAATAAATATCAATTGGTACAATAATGCATTCCTAGTTTCCATTCAGGGGTCCATACCATTATCTAGAACTAGTGGATGAAATAATCAATGAAATTGTTAACAAAAAATTGAATGGACGAACTGCGTAAATTTAACAATTTTAGTAACTTTTAGTAAATTGTTAAATTTAACAAAAAATTTAATGGACGAACTTATACGAGGGTTTTCATCATTTGAAATTGATTGTACAACCATAATAAAATGTTAATTAAATATCAAACTTCCAATATTTTATAAAAGTTGGAGCTCAACTTGCTATTAGAGCAATTAGTAACCAATGGTGCATTTTCTTAAATCTAAGTCATAAAATATTCAGCCCCTCATTGATATAAATTAAAATCTGATTTTAATATCAAGGACAAGTCAACAATTAAGTTTAATCATATGTTTAATGGGATGTACAAGTTTAGCACCACATATTTCATCTTTTTTTTTGTCAAATTTTATTAAAAATCTAATTTTAATTTACAATAAACAAGGGCAAATTTTTACCATTCCTCACTTCAAACTCCTCCTTTATATGAGCTCAAATATGATAATGCAACACACACACACACACACACTATTTTAGAAAAAGGTTTATAAAGTGTTAAAAAGATTAAAAAGCGTGAAATTTCATAACAAATGATCATGTTACAAAGTGGTAGAAATCCTATTACATTGTCCTCTTTTTTTCTTATTTTTTTTGTACCCTTGTTGAATTCCATCTATATCTATGCTTCAATCTTCTTCTTCTTCTTCTTCTATATCCTATCCCTTGTTATTAATTTGAGCAATTCCATTGCCATTTGCAGGCAATGGACCCATCTCTGTCTCGGCTGCCTCCGCCTCGGCCCGGAATTTCTTGTAGATATCACTTTTATAAAACTTTCTAGTCCTTATCACCAAAAGAAGTGAGACAATTGCTCCAAAAACAGTAACTGCAGTGATTATCATGAAAGCCAATCTAAAACATTCCACCCCATTGCAATTCAAGTCCTCTCCGGGCCTCCTGACCCGATCCATGGCCCGCATTTGCTTCTCTGCTTCCTTATCATATAAATGTCCAGCCACCCTGACATTGAGCAAATATGATCCAATCGGGCTTGCCACGGCCCCAAAGTTGTACAGCGTCGAATAGTATTTGAGCCCAAAAAGCTCGGAAATTATCGCGAAAAGCAACGGCCATTGGGCTCCAAAGCAAAATCCTATGATCACAGATGCAATATAGAGACCATTTGGGACATTAAATGCAATCAACAAGTGACCTATGCATGAGATTATTAGTGTTAAAGTGAGCATAAGGGGCCTTGGGAATTTGTATTTGGTTAAGAAATGTTCAGAAAGGAAACCTGAAACTACTCTACCTAGGTAGTTCCAAATGCTTACTAGGGACACAAATGTGCTAATACTTTTTTTTGGGTAGCCAAATGATGATCCAATCTGTCCTAAATTGTCTATTGCTGTCAAGGTTCCTCCAACCCCACAAATAGTTGCAAAAAATAAGATTAACATGTCTATGCTAAAGAGTGCTTGTAGGATTGTATAGTCCTCCCCTCGGTCCGGTGGCCGGAATATACTCTTAGCATTCCAGCAAGAAATTTCTGGGTTTTGTTGGGATTCAGATGTGGTGGATGTTGGAGGTGGTTGCGAAACTGGTAGAGGAGTCACCACGTCGGAGTTTGGTGGTTTTTCTGTCACAACCTTCAACTGTGAAACTGAAAGATCATCCAACTCCTGTTTTTTCTTCTTCCAGATATAAATTTCCTCTTTTATAACAACAGCAACTGGGAGAAACAGCAAAATAAGAACAATAGTTGCACATATACCATACTCACTCCTGGTAAAATCAAGCCTTTTCTGGAGTATGATAATTACCATGAGAAATCCAGCTAAACCCAAAGAGATATACAGAAATCTATAGAAAACTTTGAGTTCGTGTGGAATGCGAACAACCTTCAATATCCTGATTGTTCGAAGAAAAGCGAACGAAATAGCGGCCGGTAGCCAACCTATGAGCAAAATAAGTGATTTTGAGTCATCTCCATAAATTGCATGGTAGATTTGAGTGATGATTGCACCACTTAGGCCAACAAAACCCTTGAGAAGGCCTAAAACTGCGCCTCGGCTCTCGGGGAAGTTCTTCACGGCGGTGACAAGGGCTCCTGTGTTGGCAAAAGACTGAGAATTTGCACCGATACATATGTATAAACACATTTGCCAAACTTGGGGAGTTGCAATTTTATTGGATACTGCAAGCCATATCATGAAGTAGCCAAAGAAGTTGAGGACTGCCCCGATGGAAAGAACCACCCACGGTGGTGTTACCTCGTTAATTAGGCCGGAGAGGATGCCGACATTGGAGCCTAAGTCCTTGAAGAAGCTGAGCAAGTTGAGGGTTGTTTGGTCATAGCCAAGGGAGGATTTTATCTCGGCGGAGTAGAGGCCAAACATGTAGGTGGCACCGGCCGCAGACATGATGAGGATGGTGGCAAATACCATGAACCACCGGCCAACAAGGACCTGCACTGCAAAGCTCCTCGTGTTTGGCCAATCACCACCACTACCACTACCACCACCGGTAAATGCCATTTTTCTCTCTTTTTTGAGTTTTTGTCGTGCTTGTGTGGGTTCTAGTTAATTAAGGTAGTTATATTCTAACAATATTGTCGTGCTAGAAATAGTGCCGTTTTATAGTCATGAATAGTGTGTGTGTGTGTGTCTTCATAGTTGACTTGTATAGAAATCGGGGTTCTTGGAAAATAACATTGGAAAAGAAGTGTATTCTATTGAATATTGACTCAATTATTACTAATTATAACTTGAAGACTTTTCAAATGAATTACGGGGAGAAAGGGACAATGCTATTACAAACTTTAACCATTTTACTTATTTTACAATAAAATTATAATATTATAAATGCTGTCGAAATTTATCGACCCGTCAACACAACAGAAGAATCTAAAATCGTTTCGAAATTTGATATGGTCATATAGAAAAAATCGAAAGTTCAAAACTGTTAAAACATGTAAAGAATGGGAGCTTCTTGATCTTTTATCCTTACTAGGTCGAGCCTAATTTTTAAAATAGTGAAGATTACACATAAATGAAATTATTTATATTGATTAATACTTGCTATGACATAAATTTCTATTAATTAGCTTACAACAAAGGAGACCCAGGTTGAAAAATCAATGATAACTAAGTTTGGCGACAAATGAAATAAACCACACAAAGAGAAGAATGGTCAAATTGTCTTATCCATTATAAGTAGAATATTCTCTATTATGATTTATTTATTAGTGTGAGACAGAGACACACACAAGGAATCAATTACTTTCTGGGTAGCTTAGTTTAATGTCACCAGTTGTTCAATGCGATCACAGATGTTGGTTGTTCATTTTAGGGTAACAAATCAATACCACAACTTATTAATTTTATTATTATTATTATTATTATTATTATTATTATTATTATTATTATGTTTAATCAATTTTTATAAAGTAAGACAAAAAGAAGAAAATAATAATAATTATAACTGTTACTAAATCCTATTTATGACACTTGTATAGGTCACAAGTAGTCTAAAGCACGATTGGTAGGTATACTTGGTAAAATTATTGAAGAGTGAAATACAATACAATAAAATTTATTTTTGAAGTTTTAATACGAGTAAGAATGTTCAATGCACTTACCTTACGTCTGATGGAGTCATCCATGCGCGTGTGTGTATATGTATGTTATTTTATTTTTGGACTCACACAATATGAATTAAGTCAATCCTCCTGAAAATTAGGAAGGTCGTAACTTTGGAATGATATACTTCAATCTTGTAGTACTTGCCCGGATTATACATCCCTATTCACTAAATATTCAACTTTTTCTTGTCAAAATCATACATAAAAATATTGTGAATGCACATATATAAAAAATGAAAAAAGAAATCAAGAGTTGAAAGAAATTATTAATCACTACACGTGTTCACATACATCTAGTTAAGATCGATAGTATTAAATAAAATTAGTTAAATTATTTCGTCACTTGACAACGCAACTACATGCCATATATTTGTATATAATAAGAAGGATTTTTTATTCTTTATGTGATGGACGGAAAATAAAATAATTATCAAATTTGTTCAGAATTTCGTAAAAGTGACACTCTATTTTAATAACGTCATATCTTATAACGACTAAAATATAATAAATAAATAAGGGAAGATTTATGCTAGTGTGGACACAGACCAGATGGGCGGCTATATTCCTTTTATTTTACTTTTTGTTTTCGTGGGTTTTATTCTATTAGCCGAGAGTCAATACTCATTAATTATTTTGTTAAGAGATGAGGGACTTAGAATGCAATTTTCTTAAAACTTTGAGTTTTGACTTTATTGAAATCGAGACATTTATACCACTCATTTACAAGTAATTAGGATGATCGATAAGAATGAAAATAATGAATATTACTTTCTTGCTTACGACAAACAGAAAATTATTATTTCCTTCCACGTGCACACCAAAAGGCATTGTTAAACAAGAACAAGATATTTGCTTAACTATCCTCGTTAATATCTAAATGTAACAAGTTCTAGCAGCTTATAAGACAACCCAGCTGCACAAGAAATAAAGAAAAAAACAATAATTTACACACAAGCTTAGTCAATATGCTAGTACATTATATAAATTCTACGAACTTTTTAAATTTATATCGATTTCCAATTATTATTTGCAATTCTTGTTATAAATTTAAAGAGTTTTCTTTTCAATGAAAAAATTGATCACCAACGAGCTCACAACCATCAGTATTTGTTGATGAAGTAGTCTATTATTGATCAACGACATATCATTCAATTATGAATAACAAAGACTACTTCGTTTTGATGATACTATCATATGTTTCAATGTAATAAATTTTCGGTCCAAAATCTTCACTAACTACCTTGCCATTATTTATCGATAATTTTCCTCGAGTGATGCATTGATTGATGGAAATACATTTTCTTAGTGGTAATCACAAGAATAGGTAACTACCTTGCCATTATTTTATCAATAATTTTCCTCAAGTGACGCATTGATTGATGGACATACGTTTTCTTAGTTGTAATCACAAGAATATGTGATTGCTTGGTACTTTAAACATGGGAAAATTTACGATATGACAATTGCTCTCGTAGTACCCTGCAAACTTACATGTAAAACAAACATGAAAGTACCCCTGCGAGGGTGAGTTGGTGGAGCAGATGAACGCGAAGATCGAAGGTCACGAGTTCGAATCCCCTGCCAACACTTCCTCTGTTGAGTCCATCGCACCGGGCTTGTCTAGTGCGGTTTATCTCTCCTGTGTGGTTTGCGGGCTACTGTACATGGAGCGAGATTTACTCAGTGCGCACTCCAAGTAGCGGTTGCGGGTTCCTATATCAACAAAAAAAAAAAAAAACAAACAAACAAACATGAGTTAACTTAGAACAATTTGAAAACATAGTCACTATTTCTTAGATATGAAGATAAAATGATATCAATAATTGTACGCAGCGTAAAAATCAAAATAAAACATAGTTTGAAAGTTTTGAGTAAATTCAGAAATCGTTTTTATAAACAATTTACTTCGTAAATAGATAAAAATGAGCGATGGGTAAATGAGTAGTACTTACGAATCGTAAATTTGCAGATAAAAAGTCATTTGACGGACTATAAATAGTTTATAAACATGGACCAAATATGAGTTTAGTCTATTAAATGACATTATTATTGTGTACGTATTATATAGCTTGTTTGATTTGTGTAACAATATAATTGTACTTGATTTTGTGTGCATATAATTGTTCATGTTGGTCTTTATCTTCACTAATGTGTTTGAATGAAACACGTGGTTTGTATTAATTTGAACTCATTGGTCAACATTCTTGGGCTCTCTCTAATATTCCTTTTAAGTCGATAATAGTTATGGGATTGATTGGTTGAGATATGAAACGCGCACGCACAATTACTTGGTAATAAGTAATATTATTTATCATCAACTACGAAACGCTGAATCTCCAATTCACTTTATCCCTATACACGGAAAAATCCCGAGCCAATTGCATTATAATATTAAAAAATAAAATCAAACCTAAAATTTGTATTGCAATTTAGTAATTCGGCCAATTCAATTAATAACCCATTGACCGAGTTTTTCAATTGTATTTGAAAAATAAATAAAATCTTTTATAAGGATCAATTAAACCTTGACACATATCATTTTAAGTTATGAATTTTTCACATAGCATACTAAAACCTCAACTTATTGTTATTGGTCTAATTTTTATCATATGATGAAAAACATTTCGTGGTTGGTAGCAATTTTTTCAATATTTAATTTCAACTACATATTTAATGGGGTTTACAATTTTTCAACTACACATTTCATCAACTTTTCAAAATTTACTAAAAATCTCATTTTAATCTCCACCAAACAGGAGCTATATATGTAATTGTTTGAGTTGCAATTCGTCCTCAACTTTCAAACAAGAGCATTTTAATTCAATATGTGACCTTCATTCACTAGACTAGAAGCTACTTTTGCTTATAGGAAGGGCTAGCCTGTCCACGGGTAATTATTCAAAACTATATTTTATCCAAATAATTATTGTCAAACGGGCTTAATATGAACAATTTGCACAAACTTTATGAATTAAATCTAAATATTTATTAGGTTTAGGGAAATTGGATAAACAATAAACCGAGAGAACCGTGTCATGCGGAGGAGGGGTGACAATAACGTTTTAAGACTTTGAAGGGGTATCTCTTTGGCTATAGTTCAACTTGCTTGGGTGTTCGGGATGGGGGTGGCATGGGGTCGTACCAAAATACCTATATTACCATGATTACCTTATTTGGTCCAAGAAAGGAAATGTAAAGACGTGACAAAAAAATAATTTTAAAAAGGGGATATTTTATTTTATTTTTCATTGTCGTTTTCAATTTTGGACTTAATAAATCAATTAAGGGGATTGGAATGTATATTTTCTTGAATTTTATTTCCTCTACTCTTCATCTCCGGTCATTCACGAATTTAATTTATTAGACGAAAACTTAGTAAAAAAAAAACAATTAGTTGGCATTAATTTTACACTTGAGATATTCCCAATAGGGTATATTTAGTGCTTGGACCACCTTAAAAAGGTTTGGACCAAATACATCCTGTACCATATTTCTAGTAAGATAAATTATGTATTTCACATATTAGTTCGTTGTATCCTTGATTAAAAGATCGTTTTCTCTTCCAAATACATTGGACAAGTAATGTATTCATCCTTTCTTTTTATGGTTAGTGTTTGAGAATAATGGAATTTAATAGGTAACATGCACATCTCTTACGAATTTATGCTACTTTTTTTTCTCTACCTAACTTATTATGAACACTTAACTCTCCCATCCTCTCCTCCACAAAAAGATATGTAAAGCATAGATTCCAAATAATAGCCCGACATGATAAGTCATTTGATTTTATTTTTCTAATTTCTTCACTAATAATCATTACGAAAATGAAAAAAATAAATAAAAAAATGAACAAGCTTACTTCAAAGTTACAATCCCTTTTCGTCCAAGTCATTTTTGCTAGTTGAGTTTGAGGCTTTCTATGGGTGAGGCGAGCTCATCTACATATTACGATGAAGTCAAACGAGTGAGGTTCTTAAATTTACTTGTATTCCAAAAACTTTACAGTATAAAATTGTATATATTTCCACAAACATGAATTACTATTATGAGGAAACTTCATTGAGATATTACAACATTAGTCATGTTCAATATTAGATAGCAAATATTAAAAAAATTTCAACTATAATTACTAAAGATTGATCACAATTTGTCTAAATTAAACATGCCAAACCCAAAGAAAATGATTTTAAGACACTTGAAACTGCCTTTTTAACTACACACACCCTCTTTCTGTAAAATTACCAGTCATTTTTTGTTCAAAGATAAAAAGACACAGAGAGAATTAAATATAAAATAAAAATATCTTACGAGGATGAGGACGAAGCTGCTGAGCTAACTATATTCGATTTTCTATAGAATCTTCTAAGGTCCTCAGTCGTTGGTCAACTGCCAAAATTTTATGGCGTTGTCCAAAATCTTTTGCGTTTGAAATTAATAAAGAAGATACTGATTCGAAGAATAGCGATGTGTATTACATATCACTATACAATATTTTTTGGAATATGCTAGTTATACCTTCGAAGTGTACAATAATGTTAACATTGTGTGAGGTGTAAAAATATGTATCATTGATTGTTTTAAGTGTTTTTGAAATCAATAACAAAAATATTTTTCATCTCACACACTCTTAAAAAAAACTATCATAGTGACTGTCACTGTAGCAGGATTAATATTTTTTTTTTACCAGGCGTCTTAGTCTGATTCGATTGTATTACAACACATGGAATCCAAATTGATAACCAATTCAACCCGATTCTCATGAGAACTAGACCTATCATGTCTATCCATAGGTTAGACATAGTCCAGTTCGGTTCTAAAGGAAATCGAATTGGGCCAGTTCAATTCTATTTGATTCGATTCAGTTCCGTACAATAATTAAAATTTTTAATATTTATAATAACATTACATTAATTCAACTAATGATATGTTCAATCTTAACTTTTATAGCAACATTACATTAACTCTTACAATATAACGTAGTCCAATTTAAAATTATACAAATAACAAGTTGTCTAATAATATTTATTCACCAATATATACAAATTATATTGATCAAAAGTGAAGGAAATTCAAGAAAAGGGTTAGATGAATAGAGATGCGGCCACTCAACTTCGATTATTTGAGAAACGGTAGAATGTTTGAGAAAAACTTAAGATATTTTGATTATTTGAAATTTGAATTACAAAGTCGGATTTGGGCTGAAAATAGGAAAATGATATTTTGAGCTCAATTAATTAGTTGGCAATGAAACGAGAAAATAATTTTTTGGGCACAATTGATTAATTGGCAAATTTATTTATAAAAAATTAAAATTGTTTGACTTATTTGATATAAATTTTTTAAAAAAAAATTAGGGAAATTCGGGTTTTATTCAATTTTTCGGCTATTAGTCTAGAATGGAGAACTAAATCAAACCCGTCGATTCTGATACCAATTCAGATATTTAATTTAAGTAGAGCCGGATTGGTTTTGATCCGATTCGATTCAAGGATTTGTACAGTCCTACCTATCCATGTGAAGTACTATTATACGTTAACAATTCAATTTGTTAAACATGCCATTGATGTCCATTTGGCTATAGCAATAACGATAGTCTCAACCAATTTCTTTTTGTATCTCGTACTTCTACTTCACTTGTATTTAACATGTGTAGAATTTTCTAATATACGCGCATATTTAATTGTGCATTCCCACATACTAGGTGCCGTTCATTAGACTAGTGTTAAATATTCTTCCATGACCCACACAAAAGAAAAATTGATAGATACAAGTAGCATCTCTCTTATCATCTTCCCTACAAAAGCATCAATATTGGAAAATTTGGAAAGAGCGAAAGATGAAATTCTCCTAGTCCACTTTGATGACAACTAAATTTTAAGTGACCATGCTTGTCTATCATTTTCTAAGAACATCTAGAAAAACTTTCAAATCAACACTATGGATTTACTCAACAATCCACAACCAATTCACACATCAAAACCCGAAAAGAGTAGTACTAACCCATACCATACAAGCACAATTGATATTAGTAGACCTTACAAACAAAACAAAAAGACATATTCAGTACGTAATAATTATTCTTTATCGTTAACATTGTTTACTCTAACATAACAAATAGAGATAACTTGACAAATACCCTACTTATCCCAAAAGCTGAAAATATCTTCTTTTAACATTTTTAGAAAAATACCTCTTTTATCAAAAATAAAAATTTTACAATTTATCAAATTTTATATTTCCTTTTTTGAAAATACCTCAATTTCTTTTAAAATTACAAGTCAGTTTTTTATTAAAAATCAATATTTTTTACGAGTTACATGCCAGGGTGACATATTTATTACTATTTAACTATAAAAATTTCCTTTTTTTTTTTAAATTAAAAACAACATTTTAGATTAAAATCGTGTTAATATTAAGTAATATATGTGTTACATTGTTATTTATTCTTTTATTTTAGAGTGAAATATATGGTATTGTGTTACTTATTTTATGATTTATATCATAAAACATATACTTTTAGGGTAACACTTGTTATCGTGTTAATTTAAACTAAATCCTAACGCCAGCACTATAACGTCTCAAAAAATTTATGAGTTTCAGAATTTATTTAGGAAGAAACCAGATTAAATAATTGTGCGAAGGAAGTTAATTGAAAGAAAAAGTTTGTTTTATTTGAGTACTCAATTGATAGGAATCAGAAAATTAGGGTAAAGGACCAAAAAGTTAGAAATTGGAAGTTTCCTTTTAATTTTGGACTGTTTCGCACTTACCGGACAGCCATGTTCGACGGCTATAAGTTATCCCGTCTTAAAGTTTGTATCATACCTTCGTTTTGACACCCAATTAGCCTATTTTCCGAGTCCTTACGCCTTCTATGGTTGTCCGATCGATGTGACTCGTACACCATCTATACTTGTTCGATCAATGCAATTCTATTTTGATGCAAAATTGATAATTTGCTCGTCTACACTGTAGATGGGACACCCTATGACAGCCTTGATTCGACCTTAAAATAATTTTATTCAAATGAATTCAGAGCTAGGCAAATCTGCCCACATTTTAAAAATGAACAATTTGTACATTTTCTTTTATGGTCGTTTGTCATGGACAGTTACCAAAATTATCGCAGATTAAGTGTGAAAATAGGTTTGATATAACTTCACACTATGGCTTTCGATATTTGCCTTTTTTTTTTTTTCAAAAAAAAAAATAAAAAAATTGTCATATTTCTAGAATTTCAAAAACGGGTCTAGAAAACTTTTCCCTTTGAATAAATATAAGGTAGGCATGCCATTCCTTTCATGGAGGAAATGGCCGATCCTCTAAAATCTATTCATTTGCTGCTGTTATTTGTATAAACAAAGGTCCAAAAGACAAAATTCCATAATCCCATATGCATGCATTCACATGGCAAATTCAAAGGAAAGCAAGTTATCTGCATAACGATACAGAAAACAAATCTAAAATCCAAATATATCAGCATACAAATTTCTCAAGGATCTAAACAAACAACATAAATAAAAAGACCTTCTAGTAACGGTCAAAGGTAGGGGGGCGCCCTCCTCTCCTAGGACGGTCATAGGGACCAGGCCTCTCCCTATGGTTTCTACCTTCATAACGAGCAGGACCTCCACCTCCATACCTGTCGCTGCTGCCTCTGGGACCTCCATCCCTATCATAGGATCTGTCTTTACCGTACCCATTCTGGGGATAACGATCAGAGCCCCCGTACTTATCTGCCACAAACCGGTCCCCAGTCGGGGGATACCTGCACATATAGATGAAGCCATAATGAATAAAACAATCAGTAAAAAGTTAGCTACATCAGCATCACGAAATTAACTTGCACTGTGAGACTTGGTGGTACAAGGTTCAGCGCGTTTACTCAAAGCTTAAATAATAAACTTATCCACCCAACTAAACAAGGAAATTAAATATTGCAATCAGATTTCTCCTTTCAGGAATAAAGGGGAAGCGTTCAGAGACGATAATAACATGGTAAATCCATTCAAATTTAGTTTTTGGCAATAAGAATACCTGTCATTAACATATCGATCACGGCTCCCATATCGATCATCCCTGCTGTCATAACGATCCCTATCGCCGTTACGACCTCTATCATATTTATCATCCATGTATCGTCCACGGTCATTTGCAAAGTGATCACCACGACCACCAGCCCCACCATACCTAGAACGTGGAGGTGAGAAAGGACGACCACCTCGACCACCACCTGCTGATGGACAGTCTCGGGCCCAATGTCCTGGGCGACCGCATTTGAAGCATTCATCCTGCCCAGCTGACCTATCCCCTCCACCATAACTGCCCCTTCCACCCGAAGAGTAACCTCCATAGCCACGCCCTGGATCTCCATCCCCCATTTTTGGCTGAGCCTTGTTCACTGAGATGACACGCTCTCCAAATTCTCTACCATGCATATCACGGATTGCGTCTTCCATTGCCCGACGATCAGCAAAGGTCAAAAAGCCAAATCCACGAGGGCGGCCTGTATCTCTTTCCAGCATTACCTACATGAAGATTGCAATTATGAAACCAAAATAGAGGATGACTGACCAATCCAAATAAGAGCATAACATTCAATTGACTGATTATTAGGAATAATTTGAAAATTCCTGCAAGGGAAGTGATGCATTGTGTCGATACTACTT
Organism: Fraxinus cuspidata; assembly: GCA_903798385.1. Taxonomy (NCBI): domain Eukaryota; kingdom Viridiplantae; phylum Streptophyta; class Magnoliopsida; order Lamiales; family Oleaceae; genus Fraxinus; species Fraxinus cuspidata. The sequence goes on from CAIGRP010117246.1 coordinate 23,554, forward strand.
GCAGTGGAATCAAAACCAAGTGATATCAACACAAACAACTCAATAGAAACTTGCATGTGATATTAAATATAAATATCACTTACCATCAATTCAAACGCTCAAGCATGAATAACCAGTATATTTTCATATTCATCAGAGGCATGAGAAAGGACAATGAAGTTCTCTCTGTGTTATTTCTAAAAAAAAGCTTACCTTAACCATTAAGATATGATATAAGAATTAAGAATAGTAACTGAATGAGAAGCTCCTGTACTTGGAGTTGTAGCTATATAATTGAAAAAGACACGATGCGCAAATTTAGACATCATAAAATGCATGCAAAAAATAAATACATTACATTTTAAAAACAAGCTATATGAACAAACAAAAGTTCAATTTTTTCAACTTAACAGATAAATTAACTATATACACAAAATTTCGAAGTGCTAAAAGTGAGCACTGAGCAGTAATCAAGTATAAAGCATGTATGCAAATAAAATTGTGAAAGGAAGTGTTTACAGTATTTTTTTTAGTGCCCTCTTGAGTTTAATCAAAACCTGAAGTGATGGCCCTTGGAGCAAGCTTCATATAGGATTTATGAACAACATGTTAAAGGGGAAACGAAGTCTTACAAGAGTAGAAGAATCTGCAGAACAGCAGATCTCAATCATCTGACTTTAGGTTCTACACAGGCCTCAAATTTCATAGATTGACAACACAGCACTCAAGAAATCACACAGGACAGGTTCCTAATGATAATGAACATAATCTATTAGGTCCGGCCACTTGATCTGATTACAATAATTGCACTTTAATCACTTCAGGTTCTGGTCTGTAAACAACTATATTTCAACCCACATATCCAAAAAACAGACGTACAGCCATGGGAAGAATCACATCACACGTGCAGCTTGACAAAACCTTTCAAACTGAGCTTCCACCCTTAAAAGTCATCTCATTCCAGATCAATGGATTCGAAGCAACAGCTACCAACACACTCAGTTGAGTAGAATAAATGGAACCCAAAACTATTACCCAGCTTCCTTACTGATTCCAGTATTTAATTAAAATTAGGCACTAAAGCACTAAAACGCAACCATAAATGAGACCACTTTCCGACAACAATCATGTTACTTGTACAATCTTATTTGTACAATCACGAATGACATCCTTTGTTGGCATCATCACATCCATCAATTTTTAACATTGTCAAAAACTATTTTTTAAATCATTGGTCCGGATTTTGCCAACTCCAACATTGTACAAATAGTTTAATTCTTCTGACAATTTACTCCAGTCAGTTACTTGAGAACATGCCCTGGAAATTTTTTATCGTCAATATAAACTCATGAAGAATATACTTCACACATATATATCCGGAAAAATCAGGTATCAAATTCCATCCAGAAAGAGGCCCCATTTCAAATTTTGCTGCTGACTTCAATGAAGCGGTACTATGTATACACATCATCAGATCGTCGTAAAGTTACGTGAATATGATATTGCCTCAAGAAGAATACCTCACCAAAACTATGCAGATCGTCGTAAAGTTACGTTAATATGATATTGCCTCAAGAAGAATACCTCACCAAAACTATGCAGATAAACTTAAGACTCCAACAGTAATATAAGCATTCTAGGGGGATGGAATCAGATGTTACAATTTGAACTCTTTCTTTTGAATCATAGACAAATGCTCCCTGGACAGTTCACAATGTGCAAATAAAGAACACCAAGTTAGTATGCTTCAATTATAATTAAAAATTCTGTAGCAAGAAGCATGCAGCTTGCAAAAATCAGAATGCTGGATGAACGACCGACCAGCTTCAAGCCTTTGGACTTTGTTACACTCAAATCTGAAAAGTCATTAAACCCTTAATGTTAATCAAAATTCAGGGTGTTCATTTTAAAATCACTGCCTCTGCCAAAACTGAACTCATACAGGTGACCCTCAGGCACTGCACTCTCATTTCTACAAGATTGCTTCATTTGGTCTGAGCCGATAGGCAGTAAAAAAGAAAGTAAATTCAGGTGAAAAAATGTCATCGAAATCGGAAAGTAGCAGGGTCAGGGAAAGAGCGGAAAAAGAAATTTTGAGGGACGGAATCCCTGAGGTAAATAAAATAGTATGACAGAACCACAGAGAATTTAGCTCGTCTTAATTGTGCAGTCTCAGACTAACAAGGGGAAGTACCACTAAACCGGAAAGGGAAGATTGCATATAATTCTTAAAACTGTTAAACTCTAAAGATTCTGCCTCGAGTGTTGAAAATGTTCTTGAAAGAA
>CAIGRP010117250.1:0-17898 GCA_903798385.1 Fraxinus cuspidata
ATTCTAAATTTTTAATACCAAAACCTAAAGTTAACTTCTGTGTCAAAGTCCATGTTTACATTTAGTTTGTTGTACTAGATGACAATAATTATAAGATAAATAAATGATACAGATTCATGACTTTTCAACATTTTGTACAACTTCTCTAAAATAAAATTGTTGCTAATAGAGCTTGTTTGTCATTCTTTATAATATCCTTATAGTTTGTTGTTAGCCTCATTTTTGGGGAAAATAAATTTTTAGAATATAAGATTAAAAAATAGAAAAAAATTAGTTTACACGTAGAATTATTCTATGAAAGAATGTGCATTTGAAATTGAGTTTTGAAAAAAATAAAGTTCAAACATAAGCTAAAGCTCAACATCAAAATTTTAATTTTCACCATACGTTTGGTATGACACATAACTACTACATACTTATTCAACATTCCTTTATATTATATTATAATTTCAGCAATTTATAAAACCAGAACAAGCATTGTTTTTTGCCTCGCAGATTGATTCCCGACTCAGAGACCATTCGCAAGTGTGATTGTACACGCCAATAGAGATTTTTTTGTCAATTATGCTACATTGATAGAATATTTAACCAACTTCTCATGGTATTCTCCCATTAGACTGTTTAAAAAACAATCAGTTTTTGTACTCATTCATCTGCTGTCAACATTGCATTTGTCAAATAGGTGGGCAAAATCATCCGGCAAAAGGCTCAACTCTTTTTTTTTTTTTTTGTACATGATTATATTAAAATAGGTATATGTAATAATTGCATGCTTTTGAACTCCATTTCCATGGAGCCACCCAGAAAAATAGTGACCGGAAGATGACATCTTTTGATATCTGGAAGCAATTAATTTAACTGGTTTTTAACTCATCAGTGTTTCAACTTGTCTTCAGCCAGTGAAACTTTGTGCTGGTATGAGCATATTTGCCTCAGAATTATCACTCAAAGTTAAATCAAGTTAAAATAAGTAATTTTTTACTCACCTCAAAGCAACATAGATAATCTACATGTCTGAAAACGAAAAGATTATTATTATTATTATTATTATTTTAAAGCTTAGCCAAACAATGAGTCATGATAGTTTGCTGAGTAACGTTAAGTTTCGAGCAGTATCACACTTCCTGCCATTAGGCCAAAATCCCTTGATCATGTCCGATTAGGCCATATCTCCTATATGTCTTATCTTATTCGTGTTGTGCCCATCTACAGACAACTAACTACCAACTAGACGAGTGAAAAGGAAGGCCAACGGTGAAGAACTTCGATAAAAACTTATTTAGTATGAAAAATAATTTGGAGAATCTCTTTTATTACAATATCAATATACACACTTTAACATGCAGTATCAAAGCAGTAAAAAATTTCAGAAAAGAACCAAAAAGAATGAGAAAAAGGGTAACGAAAACAGAGAAATTGATCACTCATATTCAGGATATCAGTCATTTAATAAGGCTTTTTTCTGAAATGATGAAACAGAATTTCTCCAGCAACAGAATGGCAATATACATTACCATTCTCGATATGAATGAATTGTTCGACAAGGAAGAGAAAATAACATCATTTTCTGGAGCTCGACATCTCAATAAACCACGAAATATTAAGACCACAACTGGCAGCAGATTTTGAATGCATAAAAAACCAAACTGGAATCGGTGTATGATACATAAAAGAAAGGACATCAAATGAGAACGAGTTGAATAGGGAAGACTTGTGACTTTTACAAATTACAGCTATGTACAATCAGGATTTTGTTCGAGTGCATCACAAGTCATCGACCAGAGGATCTGGCCAGAACAAATTTGAACATACGGTAAACTCGAAGTGTGACTCAAAGCCAAGCATAACACAACAAGATGTGATTAGAGCATGTTTGGTTGTGCTTAAAACAAGTCAAACTTTCATTTAATTTCCTAAAAATGATTTTTAATGTTATTTTTCTTCTAAAAAATCTCGTTTTCCAGAAAAGTAACTTTTAATCACAAGCAGCATGCTCTAATTATCACTATCACTATACTCCGAAGGATTTCCATCAGAATCGGACTTGATATCAAAGTTTATGTTCCCAGTTCCTACATCTCCATCTGTGGATTTGCCACCTGCTTCTAGACTATCTTTTAAATCGTCGAGAATAAAGGGTTCTGCTAGTTTCCAAAACGATGTGGCATTGCACCCAAGAAATCCTATCCAAAACACTCTATTCATCCTTTTAACCCGACAGTCTAAAGATATTAGCTTCAGTGCTTTGACAATCCTATGGACTCCCTCTTTATTTGCCTTCAGCTTCAGCAGTATATCCCCTGTTGATGTCCTATGACCCCCATACATATACCAATATGCAAGAACACGAGGTGATAACCACCGATGGATTAGTTTAGGAATTACGAGCTGACCCTGGGCCCGAAACTGCTCTGCATAGAAATTAAAATGAGAGTGTGATACTGTAGAGAACTGACACGGAACATCATCTTCATTGTCCGCCAGCTTATCAGTACTAGCTAACCACTCCCTGAACTGGTCATGTACACGTCTCTTTAAAATGGAATGTACGATAAAGTTTTCTTTGAAAGCAAAATGAAAAAAGTGATTCTTTTTCTCCTCATCCACTTCAATCTTTAAGCCACCCAATAGCAAACCCACAAGTGTTTCTCGCTGTTCTTTGATCAGCTTCATCCTTGTGGGCTTTTCGACGACTTCCCAATGCAAGCTACGCACGTAATCGAGCTTTTCCATCAATGCAGAATCAATGTCAAATTTCTTCTGGCGCATTAAACTGCATATCTTTTCAGCCTTAACATTCTGCTCACAGGCAAGATAGCCACTCAAGATAGTGTTGAACGAACTAGTATTGACACCAATCGCCTCATTACCAAGCATTTCACTGAAAATCTCTTCAGCCTTTTCAATATTGCTGATTTGCACCAATGAATCTAAATACATATTGTAAACAGTTCGATTGGGACGACAGTTCTCAAGACACTTGAAGAAAGTCGACTCCATTTTATCATGCAAGTTTAAATCGGAATACATTTCCATTAAATGAATAAAAGAAGGCATCAGGGGTTTCAATCCACTGTTTATGAACTCCGCCATGAGAGACTCTGCAAGTTCAGTTTTTTGAGTTTTACACAATACCTCGATTATCTTGTAGTAAGCTGTTACACTAGCGGAACCCACTTGTTCCTTCATACCCCTAAATACTTCCAACGATTTCAGGGGTTGTCCAACCCGGGAATAAACCTCCATTAGATACACAAAAGCTTGATTCGGAGGATTATTATTACAAGAAAGAAGCTTTATCCAAGTTTTTTCAGCTTCATCTATATAACCTTCCTTAGAATAAGCTCTTAACACTGACACGAGCACTTCAGTACTCTCTTCGATCCCCTTGGAATGCATCACGTTTCTTAGTGATTCAATTCTCTTATTATCTATCTCGTCTTGATAGCTGTGGAGCCATATAAGTCCACCGTAAATATCCTTGTGTATTTCTAATCTAGACGACGTCAAACTGTGAAAAATGAACTCCGCTTGTTTAAGAAATTGTTTACAAGATCCTCCTGTTTTGCTCACAAGAGCTCTAAATAAAGAGTTGTGTAAGCTAAGTCGAGGCTTATAATCTCCCAACTGAATCATGCGATTGAAAATGCTGCAAGCTTCCTCCAAACAACTTTGGGAAGACGAACTAAGATAGGCAACGGTCAAAATGTGAAATGTGGATTCACTAGGAATCAGTCCTTGATCAATTATATCATCAAAAATCTCCCGACATTTCAAATATTTTCGCTCCTTACCCATGTAATCTGCTAACTTGGTAGCAAGAGCAAAATCAAATTTAAACCAATGTTGCTGCCTCATCCACTTGTATACCTGAAAAATACAAGACCAACTTCATGTTTCCAGAAAAATTCCTACAAAATTCTGTCGAACTCAGATCCCCTCTAGCAGAAAGAACTATTAAGCATCATATATAGACACACTTCATTCTAGAAATGATAGTAGTATAATTCAACCAGCTATAATTATGCCTTTCTGATATCCATTTCAATAAATTTCAACTAAACTCAATGCTGTGAAAACTACAATTAAGCTTTACAAAGACCCTGTCTTTCTCTCATTTTCATCAAGTAAACATTATCCTCATTGAAGAGGCTTTAAAATAGACAGAAACAGGCAGGGACTCGAAAATCTTACGCGAAAAGCAGCCTCATTTTCACGAATCCTAATACAATGCACTGCAATGTAAGTGCAATCCTCTTGCCTAATCCACTTGCGCTGCGCGTTGAGCACTCGAGTAAATGTACTATGTTTATGCGCCGGAAGCTCCTTACACAGCCACGCCAATTTCGAACGCCGCCACTGTTCAGGCAATTCATCCAGCTCCTTTAACTCCACTGTCGGAGAGTTAAACCGTTTCAGCTCGTTCAACTCAAATGGCTCATCAAAATTGAAACTTTCTGTTTCATTTTCTTCTGCTTCTTCGGAATCGTACACTACCAAGTTGCTGGCGGAAACGGCGGAGGAGGGAAAATTGTGGTGGGGTTCGGGGAGACGGCGGCGATGGAGGGAGGATGAGAGGGAACGGAGAAAAGTAAGGGAAGGGCGTAAAGAGGATTTGTGGGTGCGTTTAGGGATGATGAAGTGGTTACAAAAATAGGGTTGTAGAGTGAGCTGATGCGGGTTGTGGGTGCTGTTTAGAAGCATTGCCATGGTGGCGGAGGTGGCGGCGCCGTCACCGGACCTTTATCCTTTGCAATAATCACCACCTGCGTCTTTAGTTGAGCTTGAAGTTGTAAAAAAATAAATTAGTTCATTTATTATTATGGAAGAAATAACTTTTAAAATTCCAATTAAATTCGATTAACATAAGTAATTAGATATTTTACAAATTTCATATAAATTTAATCAAATTCGGGAAAATTTTAATTAAAATATGATAAAAATTGAGAAAAAAAAAAAAAAATTGTCATCAAGTTAAATTTGAAAAAATTGCTTAATTTCAAATCTCTTGAGTTTATTGAAACAATTTCACTAAGGAAAATTTTTGCACGATTTTCTCCTTGTAATCAATAAGATTAGAGTGGTAAAAATGCTTTTCAAATCTTGTTACATACCTACCATTTCTTGTCAAGATTTTTTATGTCATTTAATTACAACGATTATAAAAATTAATCGGTATTGCATCAAAAAGTATTTTTCTTATACTTCAAAACAACATTATTTGATTGAGAAAGTTCAAAAAATAATATTTATTTATAAAATTTAAAGTTATTTTTTAACTCGTTTGGTTAATTTTAAAAATGATTTTTTTTAGTTAGAATGGTTTTTAAAGAAAACTGGTTCTATGTGTTTCCTTAAAAAAAAATATATATTAAAATTAGTTTCCATAAACTAATTAAGGTAATTTGGTTTGAAAGTTTTTATTACAAGAAATAGAAACAAAAATAAAAGTTCTGTCAAATAAACCGTTTAACATAAATGTCGAGTCCCATAAGATTAGTATCATCGTGGCATGTTACATTAGATCAAGTTTAACAAGAATCGCATATACATAAACTTCATAATTTATAGCTCTATTAATTTAAAAAAATTAAAGAATTTATCACGCTTAATTTTACATTATTATAAAGTTCTATATTATTACATGTAAATTGTGGATATATTATTCTTATTCTTATGAGGAAATTATGACACCACTTATTTTCTAATAAATATTTAAAATATACTATGCAACTTTTTTAAATCATAAATACGATTTTTTTATAGTAAAAAAGAAATGTGGAAAACTAACCAAATCAGTGTCATTTCGTATTTCAAACCAAAATCTTCATCAGATTGTATTTCTCTTGAATCACCCATGACCCATCAAGAAATTTTCAAAGCCTAATCACAAATTCGTTCTTTTATGGATCTATCGTAAAGAGTAATACACACCATATCATACATATCCACCATTTGATTATCATTTGCCCTTGATTACGACTTTATTGCTTGTCAGTACAATTTATATATATTTTATATTTGAAATTTAGTGAGTGCGTAAATCCTACTTCTTCTAACCCTATATATATATATATATATATTTGATTTTCTACGTGAATGGATATATAATATGGGTGGATATGTTTCGGAATTTTTTTATTTTTATAATGTGAAAATCGTAGTGAATACACAATGAATTTGTGTATGAAAATCTCCATTCTTGCTTCAATATAATTGTTCTTTGATATTATTTGGAAGTTCAATTTATTTCATAACGGTGCACGTGTCTATGTATGCAATCCGAAACATGTTTAAAAAAATGATTGTTTTGGGCCATCATCAGATTTTTGAATTGATTATTCAATTTAGGAAATGACATTAATGAAGAACGTGAAATATGCTGAATTAAAAAATAGTCAGTTACCGAATGTGGTGGATGGTTTACTTTTAGAAGGAAATACATGTAAATATATTTCACATGTCATCTAGTATTTTTTATTTTAATAATATAACATAGTAAAATATGAAATTTTTTTTTTTTTAAATGATGCAGATACCAAATTTTCCGTATTCTTATCCCATGTTAGATGGAAACTTGGGTCACATGATTGGGCCACAGCCTTCAACCAATCAGGGCCGTTCAGTGACTGGGCCGCCTCGAAATCAAATTTGACAACCAATTAAAAGCCTGTAACGTGTACTTAGCCGGGCCCACGAGAACCTTTTGTCCTTTATTTACGAAGAATATCGAATCATATTCCACCACGTGTGTACACGCGATCGCATTCTCGTGCGCTCCCATAAAAGGACCTTTGTCCACCACCATGAAGGGTAGATTCGTCATTTAGGTACGAGGTCATTGTCGTCATTCCAATTATTTAGAGGAATTTTAACTATTGGTCCCCATTTTATTGCTCTAATACCAAGTTGATCCTCCATCTTTGAAAAAGCAAGTTATTCCTTAACCTACTCTAGTTGGACTATCATTTTTAAAATTCTAATGACGGACCTTTCAAATTTATGTCCACTCGTTACGTTGTACTCACGTGTACAAATTCTAAAAATATAATAATCATTTCTCAGTTTTATTCAATACCTGAAAATTTAGATTTTGCATGAGCTCTATTGTGTGTGAAGAATGAGTTTGTAATATTGAATTTTTAAACGTGTGATTAAAAGTAAAAAAGAAAAAAAAAAACTTGAATTTAAGTACAAAATATTTTATGAAATGAACGTGTGATTGAAAAATGAGTCCAGGAAAAAAAATTTAAAGAATGAGTCTCAAATGAGAGCTTAAAATGAAGCATGTTTTCTAGATGCTCATGACTTAACCCCTGTTTAGTTTAAATAAAATTAGATTTTGAGTAAAATTTGATAAAAATTGGCAAAATGTGTGATTAAAAAGTTAATAAAAATTGTTGATAACATAAAATATGTGATCGAAAATAATTTGAAAAAAAATGAATTTTAAGAAATGAGAGCCTAACATGAACTTATTATGCAACCAAAATAAAAAGAGATCAAACATTTCAATAATATAGACAGTAAAAATGCAAATGAAGAGCAAAGATTCTTTGTCAGTAATGAACTTGCTCCTAGAAAATAATGTTCGCGTGAACTTTCTTTTTCTCGGGCTCAATTGCTTGACTATAATATATTATATTACTTGTCCTACCTTTCCTTTCTTTCCAATGCTTGGGCAATTTGGACAAAAAAGTTAAAGTGGAAGATTAACTTGGCATGGGGGCACTTAGTTGGAGAGCAATAGTGCAATTTTTCGTATTGAAACTGCCACCTGTATTACTCTGATTCAGAGAGTACAACTACTATAATCGTTTCCTTTTTGTCCACTCAAAAAAAAAAAAAAAAAAATTAAAAAAATCTCTCTTTGGAAGCCTGTAGAAGAAGACGGTGTGATTTTAGCTCAAAAGCAAGCTCAATTCACGAGCTCTCTTTTCTCTCTCACACACACAGACAAGTATATAGTTTTATATGTGTATATATATGTGTATGTAGGAGCAATATAAATATAGTGATGTTATTGTTGAAGTGACGCACTACAAAACCCTAAGAGAAGGGTAGCTGGGAACTTCATTATTGTGTGCTGTTGCGGTAAGTAGAGGCTTCACGGGGTCAAGCAAACTAGACGAATATATCTTTATCTTCAGCTAACGGAATTCAATGTTTTTGATGTTGATTTTGGGCTTTTGAAATTGTGGAAATTTGAAGTTTATTTTTGGGGGTTGGGAGTTTTGGGTTGGATGGATCGACCGGCAGGGATGGCAGGACCGGGAATGGATATGCCGATAATGCATGATAGTGATCGGTATGAGCTGGTTAAGGATATTGGATCGGGTAATTTTGGGGTGGCCCGCCTCATGAGAGACCGGCAGACGAATGAGCTTGTGGCTGTGAAGTATATCGAGAGAGGTGAGAAGGTTAGTACCTCCATATTTTCTATTTCCATATCGTATTCTTTGAGCTGTAATTTTGATATTACTTTATATTTTGGAAATCAAAATCTCTGTAAAATTTAATTTGTGTTTTTTCTATGAACATAACGGAATTATGTAACCGACCCCAAATTTAGTTGAAGTCCATGTGGAAATAAAGGAAAGAGGATTGGGCTTTCAAAATGGTAATAATCAGATGAATTTGGGATTTGTGATCTTGTAATTTGTTTTCCATTTGAAGTACAATGCATTTTTGCATTGAATATTGAAGAAGAAAAAGGAAATGCTAGAACCTCTAGATTTAAATTTGATTTTTCTCACTCTTCTCTTTTTCCGATTGGAGTTTACTTCCACAATTGTTTTATTGTTTATGAATGGCCAACATTTCTTTTTTTCATTCAAATTCTAGTGTTTGATGAGATGTGATCATGCTTTTCTTTCAAATTCTAGTGTTCAATGATATAGGATCATGGTTTTCATTAGGAAAACTTTTGTAATTCTAGGCATCATAAGCCAGAGGAGTTACGTTGTATTTATAATATGATGTGAGGCTCCCCGTGTATAACTTAGGCTATTTTATTGTCAATTTTACATGCTGCTATATGACAGATTGATGAAAATGTAAAGCGGGAAATTATCAACCACAGATCTCTGAGGCATCCCAACATTGTCCGATTTAAAGAGGTAAATTCACTTGCAAAATAGAAACGTGTTTCAATTATATGACTTAGTGGTGCTCATCATGATACGTTTTGTTCTAGGTCATATTGACGCCTACCCATTTGGCTATTGTCATGGAATATGCTGCTGGTGGAGAGCTGTTTGAACGGATATGCAATGCAGGACGGTTCAGTGAGGACGAGGTACTTCTACTGCATTGATTTTGGTTGTCAATAGCTCCCTGCTTATTTTAATGATGTATCTGCTATAAATTCTTCCGTAGGCACGCTTCTTCTTCCAGCAACTCATATCCGGGGTCAGCTACTGTCATGCTATGGTACTTGAATAAACTCTCTTAGTGATCCTGCTTATACTAAAATGAAGATACATATAACCTGCGGACTGATTTTTTTTAACTTTTTTGAAGCAAATATGTCATCGAGACTTGAAACTAGAGAACACGTTATTGGATGGAAGTCCAGCTCCTCGTTTAAAAATTTGTGATTTTGGCTATTCAAAGGTAGATGATGGCTTTCTTGTACCTTTTATTTTTCAGTTGTGTAGCTTGCATTTGAGACTGCATCAAGTTTCTGGATCCCTTTTGCTTGAAGCGAATTGTATTAGATACTGGATAACAAAGGTCCTCACAAATCATTATATGTGAAAAATGATCCGTCATATCCCAGGGGTTAGCAGGGAACCAGACACTTCTCATTTATCTGTTCTCTTTGTCATGTACGTAACTATTTTTATTCACTTAATTTCAGTCCTCGGTGCTGCATTCCCAACCAAAGTCAACAGTTGGTACTCCTGCATATATCGCTCCAGAAGTGCTACTAAAGAAAGAATATGATGGCAAGGTAAGTTATTTATAATGCTTCAATTCTTTCAGAGAGTTTGTTGAGCAATTTGCTGTGTTTTTTATTAGTTGCATGTTTTTCAGACAAGTTGCATCATTGGCTTATGAAATAGAGGTTTGCAAGTTTTTACGATGTATTGTACTCCTGTTTTGCCAAAAAAAAATTTCATGCTTTCGAGATGTTTCTGTATAGCAATTTTGAAACCTTGCTGAGGTTGTTTCAGTCCCCATCGCTGGAAGGTAGACTTTTAGCGGCATAAGTCTTTATATTGGACAAACAACACTAATGAGACAAATAGTGTGTTTGAGACCAATTTTTCTTAAAAATGAATTTTGTAATAGTGTATTTTTTGGAGGATGTGCGGTTAGAAAGTAAGAAAAAAATTAGGTTTACGTGCAAAATTATTTTATTAGAAAATTGTGTGGTTAAAAATGGGTTCGAGAAAAAAATGAATTTTTGGAGAATGGGGGTCAAACGGGCATAATAGAGGCATATTGAAACATTGATGGTGTATTAGTTTTTTTTTTTGTGGAACGTATGACAAGAAAATGCAGGTGGAAATGACGAGGGAAGAAAGGAATTGAGTAGATAATAGAAAAGGAAACAAGAGTGAAAAACCTTACATTTTGCATGGAGATCTTTGAGATGAAGATCCAACAAATGAGAGAAGATGTGAGTTGGATACATCTGACAAGGATGAGAGATATTAGCGTAAGACAAGATAATAATTGGTGCATAAGCATGCACAAAGAAAGGTGAGTGTATGATTTCAGAGATGAGATGTGTGGCTGATGTGGGAGGGCAGGGGCGTAATGAGCGTACTTGAGCCAAGCCAGATTGTTCAAGCTTGACCTGAATTACAACGAGGCTTATGGAATGTACAAGATATTCTCATTATTTTAGAACCAAGCTTGAAGTACTTGGTACTTATTTTCTTAATGAGCTAAGCACGATCATAGCTGAAAATGTCTAAAGGCTAAAAAACATATTGTTAGCTTGTCTTGCCTCAGCTCCCAACGTGATCTTCAATGAGCTTGAGACGAGCCATGTGCTCTAGTTTATCTCTCGCGGTTCAAACCTATTTATAGCCATGAGGGTAGGGATGGCGTACACAAACCTTTAATGGAATGGCGGGGTAAAATATGTAAAGTTGTCCAGTTCTCTTATTCTTAAGTCATGTCATTGGTATTGCAGTAAGAAGTCAAGATATTTCTTCCAACATGTGTACTTATTTTATGTCTCTCTGTCACATTTTTTCACTTATTCCTATTATCAACTATATGTATGGATAATCTATAGATAAACTCTGTTTTTTTATTCTTTATAAATACTGAATATGTATAATACAACTATTCACCAGCAGACTAATTTCTCATCTCCTGTGCCAATACTCTTTCAGATTGCGGATGTTTGGTCCTGTGGAGTCACACTGTATGTTATGTTGGTTGGGGCTTATCCATTTGAGGATCCTCAGGAACCCAAAAATTTCCGTAAGACAATACAGGTACTATTAAGCCTGCCTTGACTGTGTTTTTTATCTTGTTAAAATTGCTTATTGAAGTACCCGCTTGATTTATTGCAGCGAATCTTGAATGTTCAGTATTCAATTCCAGATTATGTTCATATATCTCCAGAATGCCATCACCTGATCTCAAGGATTTTTGTTGCGGACCCTGCAAAGGTTGGTTAAAGTTTTGTAGATTTGTTTGCATATGTGAAGACTCTTGCTCTTATTTCGGCCTTGGGTTGACTATTCCAGGAACGGAATTTCATTTATTCTTTTCTGTCATTATTGAACTTCTTAACTTGTGTTTTTATTATGCGTATAGTGTGTGTGAACCATTTTGCTTCTTCAATCTCCCTTTTTATGTTCCCATGCATAATACTTGTTTGGTTTCTGTTTCTTTATTTGGCTTGGCTTATGGAAATGTAATAATGTAGTGGATAGGGATAATTTATAATTGTCCTGACCACCACAGTATTCACCAAATCCCAAGTTGATTAAGAGGAGTTGGAAAAATAGGAGAATTACCTGTAGAGCATGTTTGGCTAAGTTTAAAAGTTTACTTGAAAGTAAAGTTACTTGTAAGTAAATTAGTTTCAGAAAAGATAATATTTTTTATTGGTCAAAGTTGGAATTTCGCTTACTGCCAAAATAAAATGCAAAAACTGAAAAAAGCATCTTACAAGCTTAGCCAAACATGCTAAGCTCATAACTCTTGGTGCTGCCATTTTGTAATAACAGGATATCAGGCTCTTATTTTAGCTTTTTAGGTATAACATATTGCAACTCAGGTCCTCTTACATCCGTTACGTTGTGGCAGAGGATAAGTATTCCCGAGATCAGGAACCACGAGTGGTTTCTGAAGAACCTCCCAGCAGATCTTATGGATGAAAAGACGAACAACCAGTTCGAGGAGCCTGATCAACCGATGCAGAGTGATGCTGAAATCATGTCAATAATTACTGAGGCTACTATCCCGGCAACGGGGACTAATAGTCTAAATCAGTATCTTACTGGCAGCCTGGATCTTGATGACGATATGGAGGAAGATCTAGAGAGTGACCCTGATCTCGACATTGATAGCAGCGGAGAAATCATCTATGCAATGTGATTGTAAAATGTAATTTAGAACCCAAACCTGAAGATGAACTACACTGTTTGATGAGAGGTTAGTGGCACTGTTTGATGTGCTTGGTTTACTTTTTACACTAACCATTTGTTCCTCCTCCATGTTTGCGCTTCATCTAACTCGATTCAGTGGTTGAGTTTGTGTTTCTTTGAAAAAATCTTTAGCCATTTCAAACTTGCGTTTAAGCACTCGTTCTGTACATATTTTTCTTGTTCTTCAAACACTTCGCAGTTGTAGATGTTGCTCTTACTGAATCTGCCTTCCCTTTAACACTGTTATGTATGAAATTATGCATTTCTCTCTCTTTTGGTGGCTTGAGAGAAGCGATCAAAATTACACTACACCATTTTTGGATAGTTTTCAAATCATCCAAAACCATTCAAAATCGGTGTCCAAAAAATACTAGCAAGTATCGATTTTTTCAACCCTTAAAACAGTGCCACTCAAAAGTGATGGAAAAAAACTCCCAAGCAGGTCCTTAATTGGAAACTCATGAAATGTAGCAAGTCGAATAAATTATTTAGGAATGCTAAGATTAGTGACAATGAACATTTGATTCATCAATGCAACAAAAAGTGTGTGTTTGTCTCGCGGTAATGAATAAAATCGGACAAAAAGTCCTTAATTGTTTTTATTAAAAATATTGATGCTACCAAAAACTTGTACCTGAATAGACCCGAATTGGACGATTGAACTCCACACGATCCGATCTTCAATAATTGAAATAAAGGTGTCGAGGTGTGTGTCGTCCCTCCGATGTTTAAGTCAGAAAGAGAGATTGTGCAAAAAATTGTATGCTGGAATATTATTAAAAACGTACCTGAATAATGAGGTTGTGTCATATACTTATAGGTGTCCGGAGATGGAGTCCTAAAATGATGCAACTTTTTGTAGTCCTTATCATTGTTGTACAAGGTGTATGTGTTATGTTAGAACTGCACAATTTGAGTTATAGTTAAATTTGTAATAGTTGGGGAGTTTGTGGGGGGGAGTTATGGTCAAAATTTGATTACTGATTGTAGGAGGTATGAGATAAGGATAAAGAGATCGAGCAAAACCACTAGCTCGACCTTACAGCACAACCCCGACTTCCAATGGTAACCCGGACCTTGAATTTGGAGATTTGAGAGGTGTTAAGTTCGGGAATAAAGGTCGAGCTCGGGCTTAATAAATTTATACTCATCACAGACCCCTAAGCATCTAGGTCGTTGCTAAAAGTTATGTTCTTGAGCTGCAAGTTAAGTTGCAACGAGGTGCAACAGCCCGAGATTGAACTTCCTGGGCTATTTGTGCGTAACGGTTGTATTTGACACGTGTAGGGCAAGGAAAGATCGACCTTGGATGGCTGACACGTGGCATAATCTAAAGGCCAATTTTGCACTACCTTTGACCTTCCTCTGACCCATATAAATACTCTGTTTTCACCTTTTATTTTACACTTTTTCACTCAACTCTCAGTAAAAGCAGTTCAAGTTCGGGGCTTAGAGGGTTTTGTTAGCGACCACCTTAAGAGGTTAAGTGTTCGAGTTTTTAAGTTATTTATTTTAAGTAGTATAATGTCGAGTAGTAGCAGTGAGGGGGTCGAGCGATGGTAGTAGTCAGTCTTCTAGGAGTTCAAACACTGGGAGCCCCGAGGTAGAAGGTGCGTCCATTATCCCTATGGTCGTACCTATTGCCTCGCACCCGAGGTCAAGTCAACCCTGACATACCTTATAAGAGCGACGAAGTACAAAGAACACGTGGTTATAAAAGTCGCTAAGGAGTTCGGGTTTATGCCCACATTAGGACCCCCGAACCCCATAACACAATATTAGATGCTCGAGAATGAGAGATGACTTTCTATAGAGATGCCCTCAAGGCCAGGCTTAGGTGGCCCTTTCACCCGTTTTTTATCCATTTCCTGACCTCCTTTTTCATATGTCCAGGCCAATTGGCCCCGAACTGGTGAATGCTCTTAGTTTAGTTTTTTATTTTGTGTAAATGCCTCGAGGTAGAGCCTAGGGTCGACCTCTTGAGGATGGTTTTTGATTTAAAGTTCTCGTCGGGGTACAATTGTATTGTGTATTTATCCACCAAAGGGGGGTTTAGGACACCAGATACACCGAGCTCTCTTCAGGGTTGGAAAGAGCATTTCTTTTTTGTTAAACCTCAAGGCCTCGACCACCCATTTAGTTTGAGGTGGGAGATCCCTGATAAGGGTTTAACGAGGGTCAAGCATACTTCGAGGTTTTGGAGAGGGATATGTTGAGGCTAGTGAACCACGACCCTCTTGCAGCAAGAGTTGATTATTTGCTCGAGGATGACACCCTCGATCTCGCCAAAACTCTTAATGTTTCTTTATTATACCCTGAACTAAGATTGATCTAAATCCTTGCTGTTTTTTGCAGATTTGGAAATGTCTTTCGATCCTTCCAAGCTCCTCGCAAATGTGCATCACAAGGCAAATGGTCCAAAGCCCAAAGTGCCTCCCCCGTCGAAGGGGAAAAAACGAGCTCGAGAGAGAGCCCCGAGCAAGATCCCTAGCGAGATTGGATGGACATCGAGAAGCACAGCCCCTCTGATGCAGCCATCTCTCCGAACATCAGTTCGTGCTTCCACTCATCGTACTATACCAGAGGTAGTGGACCTAGAGGATAATACACCCCTACCCAGCTCAGTGTTGGAGGAACAGGCTTGATGTCCCCCTCAATCCAAGTTTAGTGAACAAGTACATGGAGGAGGTCGACCCCGGTAAGGGGGTGAGGGCAATTGAGCTCATTACTCTTAAAGGTATGGACTCGACCTCGAACTAGTTTATGTATTTTTAATCGTTTGCTACGGTTTTTTACTGTTCCTTATGTTTCAGGCCTTGAGCATGGCCCGAGGTTTGGCCATGAAGAGCCTGGGAACGTCGAGCAAAGTGACCGAGCTCGAGGCACTGAATGAGGAGAAGGAAAAGCGGATTCGAGAGCTCGAGGTCGAGCGTGATCTTGCACGGATTGAAAAAGGAAAGCTCGAGATCAGATTGGATGGCCAAGGACGAGGCTGAGGAGGCCAAACTCAATCTTATTCATGCAAAGAAAAGGTTTGAGGATGAATTTGCCATGGCCCGAACTCAAGCAGTAGATGATTTCAAAAATTCAGAGGAGTTCAGGACTCTCTTAGGGTAGTACGGCTCGGGGTCGTACCATTACGGCTTGAGGTTGGCTCGATCGTTTTTTAGGAAGAATTTGCCAGAGGACTCCCGATCTGTTATCGAGGACCTGAGGACGGTTAACGAGCTTACAGACGAGCTTGATCTCTCTGTGTCTGGACCGAAAGACGAGGCGGGGAAGGAGGTCGATATACCCAGTCAAGAGAGTTCACCAGACCCGACAAATCTGGACTAGGACCCATCCTCGACCTTTTAATCTTTTTGATGTTTTGAAAAATGTAACAAAAGTACATTGCCCGAACTTGGCCCTTTAGTTCTTAATGACAAATCGATGCTTTCATTTTCATTTTGTGTTCGTGCGTTTTATTAGCTCATGTGTTTTGTGGAATACCAAGCTCGAGCTTGTTACTTGACCAGTTTTTGAGCTCGAGTTTTGTTTGCATATTTAGCTCGAGCGTTTCACTTGGCCAATTTTTGCCAATGAGCTCGAGTTTTGTTTGCATATTTAGCTCGAGCATTTCACTTGGCTAATTTTGGCCAAGGAGCTCGAGTTTTGGGTAATATTTAGCTTGAGCAGTTACTTGAGTAGTATTTGGCCAATGAGCTCGAGTTTTGGGTAATTTTAAGCTCGAGTTGTTACTTGAGCAGTAGTTGGCTATTGAGCTCAAGTTTTGTTTGTATATTTAGCTCGAGCGTTTCACTTGGCCAATTTTGGCCAATGAGCTCGAGTTTTGTTTGCATATTTAGCTCGAATGTTTCACTTGGTCAATGAGCTCGAGTATTCTGTGATATTCAGCTCGAGCGATTTACTTTNTCGAGCGTTTCACTTGGCCAATTTTGGCCAATGAGCTCGAGTTTTGTTTGCATATTTAGCTCGAATGTTTCACTTGGTCAATGAGCTCGAGTATTCTGTGATATTCAGCTCGAGCGATTTACTTTGCTAGGTTTTTTTTTAGGAACCTTGAGGTCGTGCGTGGATAGTGAGTACTATCCTCAATCTCGACCTTTACGTAATTTTGTTTTGAGGAATATTGGGTGTGCCTAGGTCGGGATACTGTGGTCGAGTGCAAATTTGGAGTACCAGATGGATGTGCGGAGCACGACCTCAATCTAGTTTAATATGTTAGTTGCATGCGCGGAGCACGACCTAATTTAATGTGTTATCTGCATGCGCAAAGCACGACCTTACGTTAATTTAATATGTATGGGACAAGCTCTTACTGTTGAAACAAATTTCAAATAACGAAATAGTACAAGGCACATAGGCCATAACTGAAAAATAAACTGTTTAGAAGTATGTTCATCACTAATATTTATATTCGAATCTTCAAATATTACATACTGCTGACTTAATCAAATTGGAGACAACAATTAGATGAAAAGTTGTCGATCAAGAAAGCTCAAGATGAAAATCGATCAAGCACTCATGTCAAATCAAATGGAGACAAACATTGGGTCATTTCAAAATCGAGCAAAAAATCGAGTACTCGCACCAAAATTAATCGAAGATATTGGAACTAGATGTTTTTTAGCTCATTTGTAAAGGTAAAACATTTTAATTCTTAGCAATGATACATTGAAAACTCAAGTGATGGTTGTTTTGTGCACGATAAAAACTCACTTCATTAAAACGTTTGCACAAAAATTATTTTTCAAATGTAAGATTTCCAACTTAAAATTAATTACCATTAAATATCACTTACCTTGAAATATCTAGTAAAAATGTCATGCAAGAATCTATTGGTTGCAAACAAAACAAAAATTGGCCCAGAAATATTTTTGGCCATCCGGACGTCCAGTTCGTTAGCAACGATCAAATTTTCGACCGTTCTTACTGATTTTCAACGGCTACTTTTTGGGTCATTCGGTACTGTTCCGGACATTCGATTGGGTCGTCCGATTAGGCAGAAAAGTTGGCGTTTCTCACTCCTATAAATACGAACTCATTTGTCATTCATTAATACAACTAGAAAACATTAAAGTGGGAAATAGCATTGATTTCTCATCCTATTTATTATCAAATCATTTTGTTTTGAAATTTTTTTGATTAAATCAACTCTTAAAAATCATTCAACACATCAAAGTTTTTCTAAACTTAAAACTTGAGCTCCACCCATTGCTATCTATTAAGTGTTAGCTTACTTCTTGTGTATTACTCAACTTTGAATCTATCATTC
>CAIGRP010117251.1:0-15249 GCA_903798385.1 Fraxinus cuspidata
TTTGAAAAATTGTTTTGAAAACATCAAAAACGCATTTTGAAAATTTTGACTTGATTATAATTGAAAACACTCAAAACGACAAATTTGTCGTTTTGTGTTTTCTTTATAAATTTTTAACTTGTTTTTAAAAACGAGTTTTTGAAAATGAGAAAGAACGCGTTTTCGCTGTTTTGGAAAATCGAAAACAGAAAACAGTTAGAAAATGATAAAGAGAACATGTCCTTACCTTTTTGAAATGGAAGGGTTTGGGTTAATTTTCCCATTTAATAATGGGCTGACCCATTTAATTCTAGGGCTAACGGATTCTTTGGAGGACTCACGGTACTACATTTTAGTCCCTGAGCCCTATTCCTTAATAATTCAAAATTTTCAAACTTTTTTTTTTTTTTCTACACATCATTACTCAAAAGTAGTTCATAAAGTTTTGGGGTCCGTTTGACATAATTTTTGCTTTCTGTAGAAAAGCTTTTGGGGGAATTTACCTTAATTTTTGTTTGAAAACTAATTTTTAAAAGCATTTCTTATTTCGAAAGTGCTTTTAGAGAAAACCATATTGGATCGGCTTCCTCCAAAAGTTCTTCTAGCTATCAAAAATACTTTCATAAAATTAGTCAAACGGGACCAAAAACTGCTTCATTTAGCTTTTCAAAAATCATGCCAATGGACCCTTGTAACATCTATATAGGCTTTTAAAATTCATTGAAATCATAATTAATGACAGCCCTAGAAATGAGCTCTTTTTTTTTTCCCAGTTCTAGTGTCATATTTCGAAGTAGGGGCAATAGACTTAGGGAGTGCATTTAATGTAGAATTTTGAAGTTTTTGGTCCTTAATCGAGGTTGAAATTGGAAATCTACAATGTCCAATTCCATACAGAATCAAGCGACTCCTCGTTTAGTTCGTAAAGTTTAGTTGTAACATATTACGATGGAGGTCACCTAAGTTCAAGTTTCATATGCAATAATGCGAATTAGACAATAAAATGAATGAATATTTTACATACATTTCTTTCCAGTTATTTACCATCTAATTAATTGGTCATAAAGAATGTATCTAGAAAAGCAGAATTTATATAAATCACTGTTTATAGCTTAATCTATGACCAAAAAAAAAACAGACCAAGAAACCAGAATTTAAAAGAACTACCAGCATGTTCTGCCCGTTTAAAAGCACGTGATTTCCGACTTTTTGGGTCGCATACTGCTCAAATAAACACTTAAAAAGATGCTTTTAAACGGGGGGAAATGTGCTTTAACTCGAGGCAGGGAAAAGGAAGAGAAAATATTGCACACAGACATGTAACACATCAACTAAAAAAAAAAAAAAATTCTAGGGAAAGGATGATTAATATATGAACAGTAAGAGCACTGCAGAAACCATTTTCATTCCTAGCCATTTCTTTCTTTTTCCTCCATCACTCTTTTGATCTGCACTTGTTCCTTTGCCACTGGCACTGGGATTCCCTTTTAGGTAAATTCATGAAAAATAATTAAATAAAATAGATCTTATAAAGTATGATAGATTTATAAGAATTTGGTCAATTCTTACCCACTGGAGTTGCTGTGCTGTTACTTTTCTTGCCACTGTTTGCAAAATCTTGAAATACCTTGGCATCTGGTGAGTTTGGTGCCAAGTGCAGCAGAGCTGGATCGATAACAGTATAGATTTAAAGCCATTAGTACGATCGTGTAAACAACAAATTAAGGACTGCACAAGCTGCGCACGCTCTTTTGTATCGGGAATATGTTAAAGATGAAACCTTATCCCTACCCCGAAAGCAATAACGAATCGAGCAAAAAATAGAAACGTATACTCACTAATTTACAGTGGTTCACCCTCAATTGTGAAAGTTACTTCCACTTGAGCCTAAAAATTGTGTTGTCCGGTGTGGACGGGGACAGTACTAAAAAGTATTAAAAAAAGAAAAAGCGAGAAGCTAAAATCTTGTATATTATACCGTCGAGTACTGCATACCAGATGCTATGCTAACTACCGGTACTTACTTGGGCAGCTGGATATATCAGCGGGTGCATGGCACTGAGTGGGAAGGCCTAAAGCTAGTGTAGCATTGATTTTAAGGCCAAGACTGGGATCATTTCTATCCTTGATCAAGATGCAGATGCATTCGGGGCTCTTCTGAAGAACTTGTTTAAATCCAGTACAGCAGTCCATTGTTGGAGCTTTAGCATCACCACTAACATATGGAAGACACGTGGCTAGCCCGACTAGCTGATTGGCACATTGCTCTCTGTCTTTGGCCAAATCTGCTCTTGCAGAACCAAACAAGAAGAAGATCAAAATGCATTGGATGACTCCCATTGGTGCCGCATATTTGGAATCCATTAGAGAGAGAAGATATAGATAAATAAATATAGAGTTGTTAAGGGTGGGGATTATACAGGTCGGTAGTGACTATTGTGAATTGCTTGTGACGTTTTATGGACGAGTATAAGAAGAACTGAAAATGAGAGGTGACAAATAATTAAGTCATTTCGCTGTTGTTACGGCTGACATCAATCAATACGCTAAGTGCTTATTTGATAGAAATTTTTTGAAAAATGATTTTTTTGGTGAATATGTCGTTAAAAAGTACAAAAAGTTACGATAAAAGGGGAAAAATGATTTTTTAGAATGTACGATTAAAAATAAATGAGAGGGAAGTGATTTTTAAAGAGTCCATATCAAACCCCACTAAATGTGTTAACGTGTGTAAATTTGGTACACAAGTGGCTTGCAAAACAATTTGTCTAAAGCGAAGTTGAGACTGACAAGTAAATGTGATTTTGCTAATGTAAATGACACTGTAACAAAGCATTTATAGGCGCACACTACGTGGTAAATAGCGTATGTATTGTGTGCAAGGATAAATAAAAGTAAATTTATTAGATTTGTCGAAAATCTCTTTTACTTTTAACTTGTAATTTACTAGCAAACTTCTTACTTTTATTGAGTTAATAATTATTTTTTTTCCGTGTGAGTCAATCCTTTGCTACTTTAAAATGAAACATTCAATAAAATCAACCTTTTCCTTAAAGCAACATTGTCCAACTCGCTGTTCTTTTGTTTTTACTCACATTCAATTGAAAGTAAAAACAACTTTGGAAAAAATTAAAAACAACAATAAAACTAAATTTCATCCACAAGAGCTGAACATCTGAACCAGAATCACACATCCCGAACTTGAACCGAAATCGAAATCGGAGGTTCCGACGAAATAAATTAGGAACAGAAATTGAAAATCAAGAACCAATCGAGTCCAATCGATTCTTTCTTGTACTGGAACCCTGGATATAGGGATGGAGCTAAGGGGGACAAAAATATTTTTTGTCCTTTTTTATAAATTTTATTTTTTACGTTTTATTCACCTTGAACCAATTATCCGATTCAACAAATAGCAAGTTTACAAGGCCTAGCAAATAACAAGTTTGCATGCCTAAATAGTAAGTACCCTGATATTCATTCATTTGAAAAACTGATTCATATATAGTCACTCATAATTGCAAATCTATCTTGAGACGTACACACAGAGCTACGGTTGAAATTTGATGCTATTTGTTAACAAATTTGCAGTGGATTAATAACAATATTATAAAATGCATCTTGTGACATAATTTTTTTATCCTATTTTTACTAGATATTGAAAATCAATTTGTAATGTCAATTCACGATTTTTTTAACAATACTGTTATGGGAAGAATTGGAATCGACAATTCGGGTTCGGGTTTAATGCCAGTAAACATGTGACATCGAGTGGTTTCATTAACGAAATATAATGAATGATTTGAAGTATTGAAATACACGTACTCAATCCAACCAACGCTTGACATATTTATGATAATTTATTAAATATTATGGATGACGTCAACAGCTATCCCACATAAGTATATGTGAGTCAAATCAATGTAACTATTAGTTTGAATTTTCAATGGGTAAACATTATAAACGGGACGATTTAGAGCTCCAAAACTACATGAAACAAGTATGTAAGTCGATCGGCCAAATTTTTAACCGTTCATAATCGTTTATCTATTTCAATACTATACGCTACGTATACATGGCAACATAAATCAAGAGTTTTGTCTCTTTCTTCGAACAAAAATTTATTGAAAGGAGTGAGTATGCAAAATAATTGTAGAGGTCTCATTGAATCTGAGTCGTTGGGATCATTAAATTGTGGTTGCCCATATGGACCATCTCCTTATCTTATAGAGTAAACGTGCTTATCTTCTCGATCACAAAATTTTTTCAATTCGTACGGATACTACATAGTTATACAGATGTAGACTTATCAATACAAATTGATTAGTTTAAAAAAAAAAGGTAAAATCGAGACTATTCAAATTTTTGTCTCATAATAATATAGAGGGAATACCACACTAGATACCATCTAACTTGTAAATTTATTTTACCGACAAACTTCATTGTGTTTCATTTTGACCATTCAGCTTATATTTCGACGTGACCATTTTATCTGTAATCGTGACAATAACTAATGACTAACTATATGCATGACCTAGCACATATTTAGTGTCAAACAAAAACAAGTCAGCAAACTTTGCAGAGAAAGAAATCTCGATGCCAGTAAACTAAGAACCTTGAATTTGAATTTGGTCTTTTCAATTTGTTTGGCAAGCCATACTAAAATAAAAATGCCAGCACGGTGATCGAATTGAAACAAATCAAAATTGGGTTTCATCGTAGTTTAAAATAATAATTTACTTCGTTCTCGGATTTACTTAACATCTAGAATATATATATATATATTTCAGAAGTGTTCAGTTAATACAATCCGTATCACGAACATAAATATTATTTGGGTCTGATTACCAAAGTTTTTGTGTTTGTGTATATTAATTTACGTAAAATCGTCTCAATTTCAAAGTTACTAATTTAAAAAATGAATTAGTCAATACGATCATCTGAACTATTAAACTTTGCGAGTGAATTAACATAAACGTCCAAAAGATTTAAAAAAAAAAAAAAAAAGGTTCGACTAATATGATAGTTAAAATGTATATATATAAAAAAGATAATTGATTTTTGCAGAAAATTTGAGAAAATGCAGTAACTCTTGATGTTGATGTATTTCCAACTCCAACTGTACAACGTAATTATCTAGTTGTCACGTTTTGCCTGCAAAATCCGGTGATTGAATAAAATCATGTTGCAATTAATGTTGGTCCATCTGTCCATATACTACATGGCTATGAATAGCGTCTATTAATTGGGATTAAAAAATGTATATCATAATCTGATTTTAAAGTGGTTCGACCTATGTCGTTCAAAATATACGGGCTTATTAGACAGAGTTTCTATTTTTTGTAAAAAAAATGAAAAAATCTGAATAAGCTATTTTAGATCAATTCGTATAAAAGCCCTTTTAGTATGATAAAATACTCTTAAAAAATTATTCAAATATATTAAAAAATAATTTTTTGATTTTTCAAACGTTAAATGAAACTTATGTATAGGTACGATATTGATCTACTACACCGCATTTAAGATAAACAAACTCTGTTTGAATAATGGAAAACACATGTCATTGATGTTATTAATAGATTTTTTTATTTATAAGTTTGGCTCGTGATTTTTACTTATATTTTTACTGATGACCTGTATGGGGATAAGATGTATAAAAGCAAATACAATTGTTATTTAAGCAATTTCCATAGCGTCCTCCATGCTGCTTAATACATGGACAGTTGCAAACATCTTCTCTACATACTCTTTAACTCTTATGTCCCACTTGTCACCTTTCATGCCTATGCCTACAAATACTCGAGTATACTCGAAAACGTCTCATGACATGAATTCAAATACTAGAGTATACTTGACAATAAACTAAATAGAATTTAGGAACTATCTAGATATATAATTCGATGAACAGATATAGTATCGATCGTTTGATTCATATATCAAGTCAGTATCATTAGATTAAACTTTTTTTTTTTCATATCTGCAAGACATATAAATATAAATAAATGAATTGATTATTTTGTATTGGGCCTTAGCATTATTTCTAGGAGCCATATATTCTCATTCATTATACATAGCATCAATAATATATAATAATTCAAAATGTTAATATCTTATGAAACAAGTAGATGTACCTCAGTAATGCAGGTCATTCCCAGTTAGGCAAGATTCTTATCAAGTAATGAAGTTGTGGGCTAGGCTAGGCTAAGCCACTCCTGGCATCATAAAGCGCCAAAAAAATTTATAGCTTGAGATTGCATCTTAGAACATTACGAGGATGAGTTACCTACCTCAAGCAGCCCCATTACTTTCTAAAACAATTTCTCAACTATCAGACTATAAATATACAGATGAAGACAGTGTTGTACTGTCAGCAACTTTAGCCCTTGTTTGGTATCTTTTTTTTTTTTTTTTTGAAAGAATATTGTTTTGAATAGTGAATTTTCGGAGGAAGTGTGGTTAAAAAGTAGGAAAAAATTTTGGATTTACGTATAAAATATTTTATTGTGTGAATGAGTGATTGAAAATGAGTATATAGAAAAATACTTTTTAAAGAATAGGAGACAAATATGGGCTTGGTAATGACGGAATATTTGTCATAGTTAGGATTTTAAGTAACCAAATGACTGAGAAAGAACAAGACCAGGAAGCAGCTTTTCATGTGCCAAAATATGTGTGTTTAGTGTTTTTGGTTTGTTTTGGAGTTTAATGGTGGATTAAAACATGACTTTTGATAGTAATTTTATGAATTAGATACTTAACTATTATTATTTTAGGAGAAAACTCGAGAGTGGATGAGAATGGATCATAAAATGCAATAATTGATAAAAATGAGTAAAGTTGGGTATATTTTGAAAGTTGTGGACTAAAAAGTTACGTTTGAAAGTTGAAGGACCTCGGTTGCAGAATTTAAGGATTCAATCCGAATTAAAAGAGGAAACAAATATCCCATCACTGAAGGAAAGTTTAATTCCACGAATTTGAGTTATATTACTTGAACTTAAATTAAGGTTCCCAATCCTTTTGAAACTCTACTTTAGACCTAATTTGGATCTATAAATATGAATTTTTTATTCCATAATTAGGGGAGCACGAGATATACAATTTCGAGGCATAATTACACGTCCAAATATATTGAATCATCGAGATTTGTATATAAATTTGGGATTTGAAGGTAGAAGAACAAAATTGGCTGGGTTGGAAAATGAGATTGAAGATCCATTGTTTGGAATTGGATGTCGATGAACAACAATTGCTAGGATTCTTTCCTTTAGTTCCTTGCATTGAACCCGATGATATTTTTCACCTTTTTATTATTTAATTTCTCAATTATGATTGGCTAAATAATTGGTTGATAGAATGAACGGTGACTTAGGTTTAATAATTATTTAATTCCAAAAAGTTTCATGCAACTTGATTATGTGTTCATTATTTATTTTATATTTAATGTTTCAATTGTTTTGCGCAACAATTGATTGATTAAGGGTTAATACAGAGATCGAGATGTGATGTATGATTTTAGCTTGTGCAATAAACTACATAGACATTATAAGAGATCGAGATATAATTATAAGATATACGATCTATATTGAATTCTTATAGGTTAATGCATGTGTGAATTTATATAGAGATATAGTAAATTCCGAAATATGAATATGATTAGTGTTGCTCGAGAGAGATTACTAGCTACATTATGTTAATTTGATAGTTGGCATATATGAAAATGAGTTGAATGAATTGGATTTAGATGCATGTTAAATTGATCTAAAAGTGTGTTTGATTGACATGGAAAATATATCATAAAAAAGAAAATATTTTCCTTATTTTGAGGAAAACAAAAACTTTACTTCTCATAAAGTAAATGTTTTCCTTAAAACAAGGAAAATTAGTCATATTTTTAAAAGTTGGAAAATATTTTTCATGGAAAAAATAGCAATTAAATGCTTCAAAGTATAGACTTGAGTAGAAAATTGACATTTTCCAAGGAAAATAAATGCAATCAAACGCATCCTTAGTAAAATTGGAATTCTTAACCATCCCAATGGTTCTCCACAAATTAGGCTAGTTAGATTAATTTAGTTTATGTCAGTATAATTTAGTTAAAACATAAACAATTGATTTGTTAAGTTTTTACCACATCAATTTAAATTGGAGTTGGAATTGAAATAAAAATTGATAGTAAATATTAGTCACTGTGTGAGTGATATTCGGATCCAAACATCTACTTTATTACTTGTCACGATTCATCTACTAGCGAAATTACACGAACAATGGACAAACCAGTGAAGACTTGGACTAGTTCTTATTTGAATAAACTAAGTTTAATTGAGAACCTACAGTGGAATATTTAGTATTTTGTGGGGTGGTGACAATATAGAGCAATGATCGATCATTTATCAATATACGTCGTGTGATAAATTTGACAATTATATTTTAAGGCTCGACTTTTATTGACTACTTTAGGCTATTACGCATAAGACGTCTTGAAATTCACCTCTATCGTTTATCCCATAATCGATAAGGATTCTGAAGAACAACATGGATTATCGACCTCTTTTCTGCACCAGGAAACCTTTCCAAGCATTTGTTACTTGTATCACTCTATTGTTTTTCAGTTTGTCCTATTAACAAATTTGGAGGGATTTACTTAACCAAAGAGCTTGTACATATGCTCTTGAGTCTTGTACTACCTATGCATATGAGACTTGTACCTGCACTGATATATTTAAATATTTTGATGACTTGTACCTTGACTAGAAGCCCTTCCTATTTCCACCAAAAATGGCCAGCATCACGACAACGCGCCACCACATGCGCCTCCTTCTCTGGTACGCCGTCGCGTCTAGACTCTTAGTTCTAACCCTAATAATCCTGTGGCGATCAATTCTCAGCCCATACGACACCTCCGCTTCAATAAACCCCCCTTGCCTCTCGTCGTCCTCCTCTTCCAATTCCTCAATTCCAAACCTGAACTCACCGCCAATTCTTCTCCCCGGCCTCGGTGCTGCAATCGAGAATAGCATCGTATGGGACAGCGTGTATTTTATTCGTATTGCCGAATGTGGATACGAATACGAGCAGTCCTATGCCTTCTTTCCTTTGCTTCCTCTTTGCATTTCTCTAATTTCCAGAACAAGTGCGTTATATAGTACATCTGCAAAATGTCCTTGTATTTTGTAATTCAATTATTCTGTTGTCAGGTCGTGAATCACTTTGGATTCTAATTTTTTTATTTTTTTTGTGTGGTTACAATATGCAGTTTTCGCACCAATGGTACCTATAATTGGATACAGAGCCGTGTTGGGATTATCAGGCTACGTTCTTAACAATATTGCATTTGTTTTCGCAGCATTTTATCTATACCGGTCAGTTTAATTGCTTTATCATTATATTTTCTGAAGTTCAGGGTTGTAAAATGAATTGAGTGATGGCTCTGTCAAGGGCCCATTCAAACTCTGCTTGTTCAATGAAAATGTCAAATCTTGTGCTCGTACAGTGGAGTTTAGCTCNATTGAGTGATGGCTCTGTCAAGGGCTCATTCAAACTCTGCTTGTTCAATGAAAAGGTCAAATCTTGTGCTCGTACAGTGGAGTTTAGTTCAAGTGTAGATATATAGTAAATCAACATCCAAGAATTCCAGTAAGAGCTTGATTAAGATTGCCTCGGAAGGTAAACAGGCCACATTGAGAGTGTGATAGTTGAGAGAAGATTTTTTTCAAAGCAGGTTGCAGATGATGCCTACTTTGTTTTTTCGTTTGAAATAGTGAAATGGCTGACTAAGGAATGTCATATGGCTTAATTCTTACAAGTTGTAGAGACAAATGGCATGCTGAGGACTTCAAAAGTGCGAATTTAGAGTATTTTAACGCTGTCTAGAGAAGGAAATGAATTCAGAAAATCAGTTTATGATGTTTTTAGCAAGCAATGTTTCAACCAGCCAATTTTTGAAGTACAGGCACTCACTAGGATTGTAGAACTACTAGGCAGTCTTCTGTGCAGTGGTGACTTGGCAATTGGATTTGAAATAGAAAGACAGAGGAAGGAAAATGCAAAAAAAATAAAAGTTTTCTTGTAATTAAGTTCACTCCTGACATTGAATCTAGGGTTCGATATGTGAATTTTTTGCAAAATATTGGAATTGAATGTCATGAGGCTAACAATGGGAACTTGATGGACATTGATCAATGCAAGGCAAGTAAATGTTATATTTTTGTTCTAAGGTGATAAAGGCCCTCTCCTGGGTGCTCTTTTTGTATAATTAATCAGTCAATAATTCCATGATATATATGCTTTATATTTATTCAGATTTGACAGGCCTCTGCCAACAATTTTGTGCGCATCTCTGTGAAATTGAATCTTTGATGCTTCACTCTATGCTTTCATAACTGTTTGTCTAGATATGTACTATTATCTGATTGTTGTTGTTGCTCTGTTTATGCAGGCTTTCACTTGCTGTTTTGAAGGATCCAGAGGTAGCACTGAGAGCATCGATTTTATTTTGCTTCAATCCAGCTTCCATATTCTACTCGTCAATGTATATTTCCATACCCTTTTTATTGTAGCATAATGAAAAAGTTTCAGACTAACGATAGCTTGTGTTTGTTACATGTAGATACTCTGAGAGTTTGTATGCTTTGTTATCAATAGGAGGATTGCATTATTTCATGCATGGCGCCGACAATTATGCTACATTCTTGCTTGCTCTATCTGGTTCTGCAAGGTCGAATGGGGTGCTTAGTGCTGGCTACATTTGCTTTCGGGCTATGCAGCAGGCCTATGACGCTTATTTTATTAGAAAATGTGCTTTTGTAAGTTCATCCCATGGTGTATTATTCAATTCCTGCACTTCTTTTACTGCTGAACTCTGCAAGTCAAAACCAGCAGATTTTATGATCTGTGTTTTCCAGTAGTTTTCCTGTCATTCCACACCTGCAAATATGAATATAGAGCTCTTTTACAAAATGCAAACATTTCATTGGCCCTCAATCTTATATAGCACATATTAATTAATCTTTCTGGGGGAGCCGATTCTGCTTTTTCAACTGGCAGATCAGGGAAAAATAGCTTATCCAACTTGTTATTTTTTCTATGGGTGTATGGCATGAGTGGCTTGGACTGGCTTATGGAACATTCTAACACATTGCTGAAAATTGGTTGTTTTGTTGTGTGGCTGTGGGAAACAAATTCGTTGAGCACTAATATCATGCCATCACATGTACGTGCATATAGGTACCTTTGTGCATGTGTGTATTTTTAGATCTTTATTTTTTTTTAAATTATTATTATTGTTATAATTATAATTATTTTTTTTTTTTTAAGGAAGATGTTTTCAGGCTCCACCGAGAAAGGTTGATGGGGTTTAGGATGTCCTAACCGTATATAGAATCATACTCACGAGAACAAAAGGAAGGGGGCAAAAATCTAACCTCCCAAAAGCAGCCCAATACAACATAACATATGAAATATTGAGATAAATAAAGTAGCACTACTTCCTATACAATGTAAACAAGTGGAATGAAAACTAATGTTCTCTAATACTAGGAAGGTCATATCGGTCAATCTGTGCAAGGACACAAAGTGATCGTGGTAGATATTGCGGTCCCTGATAATGATGTTGGTCCCAACCCTTGGATGCCAATGATTCAGCTACTTGATTCCCCTCACAGTAGATATGGAAAACACTATAACGATGAAATGAGAAAGTGTGTCCGATCTATCCGAGAGGGATCTGAATCGACCTTGAACCTCCACCCCTAATAATACAATGGCTATGAACAAGTCAATTTTCGCCCATATGTAAGATAATTGAAGTCACCGAGCGAGTAAAATCCCATCCAAAATAGCTCATAGCTCAACCTTTAGAGTAAGACATGCCCCATATGATGATAAGGAAGCCCTAATACAGTTTTCATCGTGGTCACGAATAATGCAATCAGCACTAGCAAAACCATCCTTGACACATCCATTGGTATGGATCTTATAAGATCCCATTGGTCGGGTGTGCCAATGAACCAATATAGGGGATGTTGGAGGAGGAAGGGTCAAAGAAATACCAAAAAGTGGGCAATAGTCAAATCCCCATGCCAATTAATAGGCCGTAAGAGTCGACCCTTGTGAAGAAGTGAAATCATGTTGTATACTCTCCAAATGATCCTCCGAGGCTCCATCCGTGCCTCTTTATGCTTTGCATTATTTCTCTCAGTCCATAAGAACCAAAATATCAATAGTGGAATCATAATGCGAACGTGTTCCTTCCGAACACGCTGACTCGAATATCTCCATCTTTGGAACCGATGTTTAACTCCCTCTCCGTGTATTTTTTAATTCACCTAAAAAGTGTGTAATTTTTTTTTTTTAATGTTTTGTGTGTGTTTGATTATGGAAAATTCTTGCGTAGCTGGTGAACAAGAATCAACCCTAGTAGCAAGAACAATTTTCTATTTATATTTTGCAGAGTTGTGTCCTAAAAATTGCACGGCGCACTAATACGTCAATAATTCCTGTTTTTCACTAATCTTTTTCACCTTACAGTCAGCACTGCAGGTTATTCTTGCTGGAGCTTTTCGTAGTCTGTGCATCATTTTCCTTTTTGTCTCTTTTCAAGCATATGGATACTTAAATATCTGCATGGGACTCTCTCCAGATGAAATGAGGCCTTGGTGCAAGAAAAGACTTCCTTTACTGTACAGTTATATTCAAAGTCACTATTGGTATGTATATTGTTATTCTTTCCCAAATTTCTCTGTTATTCCTTCATTTCACTAAAAGTGTCTAGTCAGAGATATCCAAATATACTTTATAAAAATAAACCTTATGCTGTTTTGGATTGGTAAAATGTTGCATACTAGAAGCTCCAGCATTAATTAGCTCCGAGAAATATATGATAAATTTTTTATATGCAGATTTTATATTTTTTTTAAGAAAAAGAATGCGTCCCTTTTGGAGTTACTTGGAAAAACATTGCTTCCCTATGATCGAAAATTGTTATGCAAGTGTTCAGGGGCTGGATTAGTTCACAGCCATCACCTCTGTTAATGACAGTAGGGAAATAGCATCAGCTCTTATGTCACCCATTATAGCATTTGTGACTGCATATCTTGCTCTTGATTTGTTCTTCAACTCATGTAAACTACATGTGCTTTTGAAGGAGGGTTTCGATATGGATAGGTCGTGTTAACGGTAGTACAGGGCTCCCTTTTTTATTGGCTTACATCCTGTAGGAAGATCTCAAGTTCATAAAAATTCATCTTAAAAAGCTTGCTTATCGACCTGGTTTGTGTGCATACTTGTGCTGTTTCTTTGTTGTATAATTTCCATTCACGATTGCCTCAAAATGGAGGAGAGCTATAGTTGAATTGGTCTCTTTCCTTCCATGTGAGCTGCATTATCAAAATTATCAGTTACATGATGCTGTTGCTGTTTATGCCTAATGTTGATTATTCTTGTATGTCAGGGGAGTGGGCTTCCTTAGATATTTCCAAGTGAAACAGTTGCCTAATTTTCTTCTTGCATCCCCAATACTGTCTCTTGCACTTTGCTCAATCATATACTATGTGAAGCTGTGGCCTGAAGTTTTTCTCTCGCTTGGTTTTAGAACCACTTCTGTGGATAAAGAATCATTTGGTTCTGCCAGTTTTCTGGTGAAAGATACAGGACCGACAACATCTGGTTTGTCAGAGAAAGAAACTTCTAACTTATGGCAAGGTATGAAGTTTATATAAGAATCGTCTTGCAAGTTATGGAATGTTATTGTGAATGTATTTTATCGTGTACATTGTTATATGTCTCTGATCAAAGACTAGTTTCACATTTAGGTATTGGCTAGGCTTGCAAATAAACCTCTGGTACAAATAGAGAGCCTATTTCAATTGAGTATCAACTGTATAATTTGTCATTTTTGAATTTCAAGATATTAGAATTGGGATTATAAAATTGAAGTGGTCATGTTTGCTAGACCACATCCCAAATTTCAATACATTGGGAAACTGTATATTCAGGAGTCCAAACATCATAAGATGGACCATTATTTTAGTTTAAATCATATTCCAACAGCAACTTGACGTTACCCTTAGCACCATGCTGGCAATGTGAGCATGTCGTATTTTCCATCTTCAGAACTTGGCTTTTGCTACCCTCAGTATTAACCCTTATAAGTTTTTCGGGTTCCTGTTCTGCAGTGGTATTGATAAATGCCACAAATAGCAGATTGTTTGGCTCTTTTGATTATATTCTGCAGTGTATGTGCAAGTGTATGGCTCTCTTCCAGTACTTCTAGTGCATGTTAGGCTCAAAAAATGAATTATGGGTATGTTTTAAATTAAATAAATTTTAATGAGTCAAAAGTTGGAAATGCAAGTTATTTATTGTAACTCCTAATTGACTGTCAAAAATAACTAAATAAGAAAAAAGCAACCTATCAAAACGCATTTGGAAACAGCAATTTACTTAAATTAGTTTCGCTTCTAATCTTAGCCTAACATGCTCCTAGAACTTTGAACGAGCTGAGCTGGATTTCTTAAACCTTTAGTTTATGTAATCAAGTACCAGTGATTTAGGATTGATGAGCATATAGTGTGCCATTTTCTACTTGCCCTTCATGAGAAATGTCGTTGGATTATATCAAAAATGAATTTTATTTTATTTCCATAAACACAAAGCGTCTTTGGAGCGAATTCCTATGGAGCGAATTCCTTTGAAGTAGTTGGTGCTCTAATTGAGAGAGCCGTGGATCATAAATGATGAGCGTAGCTTAATTTAGCTGATCTCACACTGAACTATGAATAAGCTGTTCTCATGCAATAGTCAGGAATCTTGACGGTATCAAGCTGGAACAACCTGTTCTCCTGAATATCCTGATTCAACATAAGATTTAGACTTTGGGTCTCACTTGAATATTTGTCTACGGCAGATGATTCTACTCTCAGGCAGAGGAAACAAGCTATCAAAGGAGAGAATACTGTTGCACTGCAGTCAAAAAGTGAAGCAGTTGATAGGCTACAATGTGTGCCTGTTGCTATT
This sequence comes from Fraxinus cuspidata, assembly GCA_903798385.1. Classification (NCBI taxonomy): domain Eukaryota; kingdom Viridiplantae; phylum Streptophyta; class Magnoliopsida; order Lamiales; family Oleaceae; genus Fraxinus; species Fraxinus cuspidata. Next base: position 14,995 of record CAIGRP010117251.1, read on the forward strand.
CTTCCAGTTGTTCTACACTTGAGCTTCATGGTTGCAACAGCATTTTTTGCCATGCATGTGCAGGTCAGGCTCATTCTTCTTTTACCAAGAACTAATTGTAAATTTGTTTCTTATTGAGTGCCTCATGTTGTCAACATTTTTCCCTATCCAATATTTCACTTTTTAGTTTTTTCTGTTAAGAAGACATGGATTTCACCATTTTTATTAAACTGGTTTTCTTGTTCTAAAACTCTCACCATTTTTTTTTTTTTTTTT
>CAIGRP010117254.1:0-16878 GCA_903798385.1 Fraxinus cuspidata
CTAAGTGGATAAGTAATATAAAAACTAATTTGAATGGAGAATTTGACATGAAAGAATTAGGAAAGGCTAAAAGAATCCTAGGTACGTAAATCGAAAGAGATAGGTCAAATTCTATTTTGTTTTTGCATGAGTCATTTTATATTTCAAAGGTGTTGAAAAATTTGCTATGCATGATTGTACACCTGTTACATTACCTTTAACTAATCATTTTGCATTATCTAAAGATCAGGTTCCTTGTAATGAAAAATAAATAGAATACATTAGTAGAATTCCATACTTTAATATGATTGGATCCATTATGTAATTGATGGTCTGCACTAGGCCAGATTTAGTTTTTGCTGTTAGTAATCTTAATAGATACATGTCTAACCCTGGTCCTGAGCATTGGGATGCTTTAAAATGGATGTTAAGATACTTAAAAGGGACTAATGATGTTAGTCTAAATTTTGGTGTTAATAAGATGCGTGTGAAATTTAAGGGATTTGTAGATGCTGACTATGTTGGGGATATGGATAATAGAAAATCTATCTCTTCTTATGTGTTTACTTTGTCTAACTCCTGTATTAGTTGGAAATCATAGTTACAACACATAATTGCACTATCCACAATAGAATCTGAATATATTACTACCATTGAAGTTATTAAAGAAGCTTTATGACTTAGAGGTCTTCTCCATAAGTTTTGTATTTTAAATGATCATGTTGTAGTATATTCCGATAGCTAGTCTTCTATACATTTATGCAAAAATTCTTTCTTTCACGCATCAAACACATTGATGTTGGACTACATTACATTAGAGATATATAATCCATCATGGGCACTAAGGTGCTACCAGTGGTAAAGTTTAGAAATTACAAAGATCTTCTAAACATCGATGGAGGTAAGTAATTTCAATTTTATCAGTCTTTCTCTTTTGAATTATTACTAATGGGTAATATTTTTTCTTTGCAAGTCCTTTGACACTAAGGTGAAGGTTTGTTAGGCAAATTATTGTCAAACGATCTTTCCGGACGATGATATTAAGTCACTTTTAATTCAATCGGCATTGACCAATGACTGAAGTGATATATCGACACCACAAATGTAACGACTTAAACCTACAAACCTATTTGGGTCAGTTGAAATAGCCTAATTTCATTAGAACTACTATGGCCCAACTCATAATTCCTTTGGATGGTTTTTTGGTATGTAGACCATTTATTCATTATCTATTATACTCTTGGGCCTAATCACTATTTACCCTAAAGCCCACCTACTAATCTATATATGCTGGCCCATTTCTGTTGATTGTGTGTGGAATGTTATTGCTACTCCTTTCGTGTGAGAGATATTGGCTGCGTCCTTTTGCTTTGTGCTTTCTTTGTAGTTTGTTTTTGTCTCTCATTTCTCCTAACCTTTGTGGCTATTGTGTAGCTGCAATAACCCCTTACCTGCATCCTTAGTGGGCAAACCGAAAGCAGCCGGATTGGGAGTGGGTTGTGGTTTTGAGTTTGAGTTTGGGGTCTTTGTGGTGTTGATTTTGGTATATACCGAGCTCGTAATTCTCGGTGATCGATTGTTCCCTCAATACTACCGATATAAAAAATGACAAAGCTCATTAGCAGCTTCAAAGTGCCAGTACACAAGTAAAATATAAATATGACTTTGTTGCATTTAGTTTGCTGCTTGCATTCTATAGTATTGCTGCACGAGATACACTTGTCACCGTGAGCAAGCAAGAAATTCACAAAAAATCTTACATCCAAAGTCCAAAATAATAGTTCATCTTTTCGTGTTGAAAAATACAATTCCAACAAAACATTGTGAAGTGGACTACTCTTATACAATTACATATCATATTCTGGTAATATCTCACAATCCCTACAACAAAAACAGTATTTTGCAACGTAAAGACTTTTTGCAACATTTGGACATATGTTGTAAATCTCGATGTTGTCGTAGAGTAGAAGGATATTGCAACATTTTTTGAATGTTGCTAATAACCTTTTGTAATGTTTTTTTTTTTTAGTGTTGCTAATAACAATTTTTCAACATTGCTAAAAACATTTTTCGAGTGTTGCTAATAACTCTTTTGCAACGTTTTTTGACCGTTGACGTAGGTAAATTTTTTTTTACATAGCAATTTATGTAAATTGAATACCAAAATTGAAAATACTCATTGTAAACAAATTTTGAAATTGCATAAAAATAGATAATTTCATTACAATTTTTTGAATCCTTGCACTCTTCAAGAAAACAAATAACTTCAAGCAGTTTCGCGTAATCAATATCTTGTAATATGATTTACAATTAAATTATAAAAAAAAAAAACATGACAACTGTCATGCACAGAACATCCCATATGAAAATCTACAATAGTAAATAAATTGGGGTGTAATTTCTTCTATGCATCCAGCACAAATTTTAATTAGACGTTTCTCTCTTCAATGGTTAAAACTCCTGATTGTTGTTTCTCAATCTGTCTTACCTGCACTGACTGCATACTACATTGATAATATCCCTGCTCCACACCAAGCAAGGATACTTCCTGTTAAGTACCTGCCATGAGAGCAAAAAAAAAAATAATATATATATATATATATATATTCAAAACATATTCAAAATTGAAACATTTTGGGACAAGGACTTCAAAATAGTAGTAACAAGCTACATATGTTGTAGCGAATGAACTATGAAACTCTCACCTTCAAGCAAAATATGCTTTAGATCTTTTCCTACAAAATATTTACCCAAAATGTCTAATCTTCTCCAGCAAAATATTTACCCATTGATCTTTTCCGGTAAACTCTCATCTTCAAGGATAGACCACAATTCAAGGAACCTTCACCAACTTGTAAGTGAACTATGAAACTCAGGTTACACTCTATGACCAACTTGAGGGAAGAAAAATAATACCTCTCATTTAGTCGATCTCTGTGCAACTTCACTCGACATGCTTTAGATCTAGATGCATTGCATGACTCGGACTTTAAGCTATAGAATGCAATTGAAAATTTTTGCCCAGAATGCTTAAAAGTAACCAAAATAATATTCTGTTACACAAAAAGAGAAAAAACTCTGAGCCAATTTCACAATTTGTATACTAGAAATGAAGAGTCCAAGAAAAACAAAACGCTTAAGAATGAAGGAAAACCGGCGATATTCTTTTCTATCCATCATCACATTCTAGAACAAAAACACTCACTTTAGCTCCAAAATAATTATGCAAATTTACAGAAGGAAGCACCAAACAAACCAAATAGACTGAAATGTTGGCTAAATTAAATTTCTCAAGACAATACTATAACCAATGTGTGATTGCCGCGTATCCTGATTGGGTTACTATTCTCCTTTTAGTAATGGAACGTGTGCTTGATTTTTACGATATTTTTTTTGGTTTCCAGTTGTTATTTGACTCAATAATGGAGAGATTTATTATGCTTTTCTCTTTTTGGCTTACATTAATCAGTATAATAGTAGTTGATATTTTATTTGAGAACTTCAGATTGTAATTCAGCAACTACACTATCTAGAATTTTAATTTGCCTATTAAATCTGCCCCAACTTACAAACAAAACTTCACTATAGAATCACATAGTGATTCACGATAACTATAACTAAACAAATAACATGAATAAAACCTAAAAACCAAGAAATGGTCCAAAAATTATTCACCGCGTATCAAATAAACAATCATAGAATATTCAATTGAAGTTCTAAAATAGAAATGGAGAAAATACAAACCCATTGAATATAAATACGCACTTCTCACTGTGACTACAAATAAATCAAAACATGTGATTAATATCATAAAAATTTACAGAGAGGTTTTTCACAGGGGAGAACAGAGAGAAAATGGCAAGCAAACAGGGGAGAAGCTACGGTAGCTCGATTTAAAATCCATAAACACGAAATTGTAAAAATCCCAAACCTAAGACAGAACAACAACTGCAGGGCGACTTACCGAAGGCAGAAATGAGTAGAGATAAGCCGGCGAGAGTAAAAATGAGTGGCAGTTGACAATCAGCGGTAAAACGATGGGAGAGGAAGTAGAGCGGCGCAATCATCGATTGAATTAGTGTCTCATCGACTGTTCCCATCGAAGCGAAACCTAAACCACTCTTCGCCGTTCTATACGTCGCACCCATACAGGAGAAGACGAGGGCAGAAGAGACGCCGAGGAAGCCGAAAAAGGGAGCAGCCTCATCGCCATTGAAGATAGAAGCCATTTTTGTTGGGATTTCCCATCGAAGCGAAACCTAAACCACTCTTCGCCGTTCTACACGTCGCACCCATACAGGAGAAGAGGAGGGCAGAAGAGGCGTCGAGGAAGCCGAAAAAGGGAGCAGCCTCATCGCCATTGAAGATAGAAGCCATTTTTGTTGGGATTCCAAAAAAATTACTAATGGATATGTAAATTTAAGTTGAATTAACAGTTACTGTTACAGAGAGAGAGATGATATGGGGGTTTTCGATGAACAGAACTAGATGTATTGTGAGAATTAGGGTTTATAATATAGCTATGGCTCAGTATTGGGCTCAGGTTTGAGCCCATATATTTGGCCAAAAAAATAACTTTTCGCAACACTTGACGAACATTGCAAAAAGTAAAATTTTTTGCAACATTCAGCAAAGGTTCAACAATTAATAAATGTTGCAAAAGGCTACATTCGCAACATTCTTTTATTAAAATGTTGTCAAAGCTCAATTATGTTTATTAATTGCAACATTCACTTATTAAAATGTCGCGATAGACCCTTTAGCAACACTTAATTACCGAATGCTGCCTTTTGTGTGTTGCTAAAGGTCATTTTTGTAGTGAATTCAAATTTTGTTCCATCTAACATTGGAAAGAGATATAAACAGAAAACATAATTGTTACTTGGCTTTGCAAACCAGTCCATAAGTATAGCATGAAAAAACAGGTACATGCCTTAAATTTTCAATTAGGCTCATCTCATCTTCTCTTAAGGTTCTGATTGGCTTGGTGTTGTTAGCTGACCAATATTTAGAATGTACATTTACAAACCTTCATAAGGTGTGCTCAGTTATTGCAGTTCATTCAATCCAACAAAAAACACTCGACTGTGTTCAATTAGAAGAGACAAACAGTGGCTATACATAACTAATCATCTGATAAAAATGTTTTGATTAGAAACTTGTGTTGTCAAAACAAATTTGTCTCCTTCAGACATTCTGGTTATCAACTTAACTGTCCATTAAACTTTTTGACTCGTTACAAATACCCTACTTCATTTGGCTATGGAAAAGATATCACTGGTGACATTATTTAAATAATAAAATGCAAAATAAAGAAAAATGACATAAAATATCTTTGATGAAATTGTGTTCAAGGAGAGTGGAAAGGAAAACTTAATAAAATAAACACAAATCCAAATGTACAATTGCCAATATATTACACCAGTGAAAAAGCCTATCTTATGCTTCAATGACATTTGTTAAATTACCTTCAAGCATTTCCGTCAAGTAAGTTTCGTCTTCCACGATATCGAAAGAGAATCGAATTTCTCCGAAATGGTATCTGAGTTGTTGAAAATACTAATGCAACACACCCATATCGTTTCGTTTTTTAATGCCTACTTCTTTTGCCATGGTGATTAGCATTTCTAGACTTCTCAAAGGAAATGGTCGTGTTGAACTCAATCCAATCCTTATGAATTCAACAACAGCAGTTCATGACCTGTTCTTCTATACCATAAGAAGCTTCTCAAGAATTCCAATTCAAGGGTGGACAAACATATTTTTATGATCATGTCTGATAGTGGATCAAAAAAAAAAAAGAGTTGTCACTTTCCTAAGAATTCTCATTTCAAACTCGGATTATACTCTGAGTTCAAATCATGTCTTGTAAGGAGATGAGAATATTAAAACTATCTATTAATTTAAATATTAATGAAACACTTCAATGTAGAAATTCCCATATATACATATATATGATGTTTATATATGCAAAGTAATATAATTAACTTGATCGTAAATGTGTTAACTTGGAAACCATTTTCTTTATGAAAAGTGATATCATAAGCTAGTATAATTAACTTCGGAGGATGAACCATCTGTGAGATCATATGTATCATGATAGGAATGCACGTGTTTTGCACAAGAAAATTAAGCCATTTTTTTTTTTCAAACATCTGACAAGGAATCAAAATATGACATTGCTTGAAGTAGCGAAAACATGAATAACTTAATATTCATGAACAAAAAGGTTTTTTTTCTTTCGTAGAGTTGTTTATCAGTAATTAATTGTTTTTATGCATAGGAGACATGCATGGAATAAAACAAAAACAAGAAAGAAAATACATCACCACTTCAAGCTCTTCCTCCATCTTTTCTTCTCACGTTTTCTTTATTAGACTCGCATTTCGCGAGTTCCTCACCATGTTCCCAATCTTTCCTTTTTGCATCGCATTTCCTGTATTAGGTCCTTCTATATTGAGGAATTGAATATTTGGAAACTAACCCTTAGAAGGTTGATAAACACTGTCATCCTGAGGTTGCTGACGAAATGTACCATTGCTCAAGGAATGATAAATTGCTGGCTGTGGTACATAAAATGAAGACAAATGGGGCAGTATGGAGAGTAGTTTGGAGGGTAATGTGTAGGTGCTCCACAGTTGGGTGGCTAAAGACTGGAAGAGCTTGCTGAGTTGCTGTTATTGAGTTCTGTATAATTCCAGATGCTTGAGTCGCAACTGGGGTCGGAGAGGCTGTGGGCAAAAAATGAGGGAAACCATCCTCTTCAGGAGATGGAGAAATATGTGAAGAGACAACTGCAGCATTTCTATAAAATGATTTCTGAGCCAAAGATGCAAAGTGGCTACTCAATATTGGTGGTCTGGAACCAAAGCCATAGTTTGAAGAATTATGATCCTAACAATGTTGACTTCTGGGATCAACCTCCTGCCTGGACTTTCAATACTGTGGAAAAACCGAGAATGAAACTTTACAATCACTGGATGGAAAATTTCTGGTCCATGAGAAGATTATTGGGAATGATTAGTATATTTTCTCTGTCGTGTTATGTTGTTTTTTCAGTATACTGAAATATGATAGCTTGTTATATTTAATTTGCAGCTGTCATTCTGTACTATTATTGGACAAGATAAGCACACTACCCGCACTCAAACATGAAGTAAAGAACAGTTTTACATGCATATTACTGAAAATAAGTTCTAATTTTCAAATGTACAACTTCAGTTCCAACTAATCATATGTTACTAATGCATAAGGAATCAAATTTCTTAAGAAGTTGCATTCCACAATCCATTTTATGTTTTCACTCAATAATATTACACAACATCATTTTCTCCGAAAGAAATATCATCGGTGATACGATTTAAATAATAAAAACCATTGTTTAGAATACTCAAATCCAAATAAAAGCAAGATTGTTTATTTAAGAGTTTTTGGATAGTACTCAAATTCTGTTTTGGAAAACGAATACACATTTCGAAAGGGTAAGTCAAGGGTCAAAATACGATGTTCAATAGTATAAAGGTTGTGCATGTAAGTTATAACTGAAATCAGATTTAGAGTTTAAAAAAATGCATACTTCATCAGATGTTCAATTCCGTCTTCAGTTACAATAAATTGCATAATATACAAAACATACTAAATTAAGATATTACATCATTTCAGAAAGCGACTTCCACTCTCTCCATCCACTTACACATCTAAATTTTACCAACCAGCTGTTATTTCCCCCAACCAGAATTATCTGGACCTCCGACAGTCTCTTTCTACATGACGGTATTTTTCTCCTCTGGGCAGACATATATCTCATTTTTTCTGCTTTTATTTCCATTCAATTATTTGTATCGAAGGCAAGTTAGGGACATGTTCGGTTTTGAAAAAAGGGACGCGACACATCTAGGTAATGACACTTGTTGAAACTTGTTCAGCACATGTTAGTGTCCTATACGTGTCGGGTACCCACATGCCGGCTCCAAGAGGATACAGTGATAACTGAACAAGATAAATAACTTGGAAAATTAAATAATAAATACGTAGGGGACCCGAAAGCTAACTTTTCAAGATTAGCGACCACGTTGGGGAGTCCAGTCATATTTTCCCAAAGTATTTCATCGATATAGACAGTACCTACTATAGTTAAAAACAGGTGCATACGCTTACATTTTTTGCTGGAAAACTAATTTGACTAATAAGTAAATAAGAAAGTCATAAAATAAATTTTTTTTTTTTGAAATTCAAAGTTTAAGTTACTTATATTGAAAGTATTCCATACATTATTGTTGAAGTATAAAACATTTTTGAGTGAAACTGAGGTGGAGCTTTATGATCTAGTCATACAAGGGTAGCTCAAGCAGTCAAGTCATATGAAAATTCAAGTTTATGAGTCTTTGAATTTGGTTCTATGAACGACAATTAATTGAACAACAGTTGCAACAACTTGTGAAACAAGTGCAAAGATGTGTATCAACACAGATCATGGATTTGTAGAATTTGATTCAACGTGGAGATTGTCTGATTTTTTATTCAAATTAAATTGAGAAATATGGTCATATGTGGAAGAGAGTTCAAAGAGATTGTCAGGGTATAGAGACAAAGCATTTGCAGCAGATGTTGATCATTTTAGTTTTTGGTAGGAATAATTGGAGACATTTAAAAAGCATTATATTTTGAGGTTACTCTCTAATGTCTTCTTCTGTGATCATTGGTAATTTATTGAACCTGGTTTAATTTGTATTTTTCCCCATCTATCTCTTTTATCTGTTGTGTTTCTGCTCTGTTCACTGCGCCTCTGGTAAAACTTATTACAAAAGAGGACTTGTCGGCTAACCTCCAAAGAATACAACTTAGATTCTTCTATGAAAAGTAAATATGTGCATAGGCTTTACAAGGAACAAAAGAAGAAAATTACATTAAAATTTTAAATACACACAGAATCTTATATAAATTAATAACATAAATTTATTTTTTACCTTCACTCTTTCAGGAGATGCACTATTATTGTTACAATATATAATCAAATTTGTTAAAACATGTTTGAAAAGGAAAAGGACGAATTGATGAAAAATAAAAAATAAAAAAAAGTGCGTATTGTCTACAAAAATTCAATTTTATCAAAAATATTATTGCATTAATGTTGACGCCAAAACTAGCATAGCTCACACGTGATCGAGAGTCCCACGTTCGATGAATTGGCATTAATTGATTATATTAAATGGATTGGATCAATTCAATTAGAAAAGCTCATCTTGGCTAGGGCTCCATCATTAGCCCTACAGCCCATCTTGGCCTTCCATCATCTATAAATATGCAAGGTAATTTCACATTTCAAGTTAGGTTTTACTTCCTATAGTCCCTCTCCCTCTCATATTTTCTCTTGCACTCCATTTGTTTAATTCCTCCATCAGAGTACAAATGATTGTCAAACAGCCTTTTTTTTCTCCAGTCGACCATTGCCTCCTAATGGGGCATTCAATGTGCAGGTTGAATCTACGTTGAAGGGGAGGTGGCCAGAGTATTGGTGGTCATGAGATCGATGGATTTTGAGGTGAACAAATTGGTGCCATTTGTGAGAATCAATATGGTTAACCATGAAGAAAAAGTGTGGGAAAAAGTCAATCAAAATATTCCAGAAAGATATGAATGGAGATCTAAAAATTGGAAAATATTACTGGCGACAGGAAGAATTGCAAAATCCACCGTAAAAATGGGCATTCCGGTCGTACAAATTACCGGCCAATTTTGTTTTGTCAATAGATCCACAAACAAATGAGAAATAGCCAACCATGGCAAACAATTTCTAGCGGTTCCGGACAATTCTGAAAACATTTTGTCGATAGATCCACAAAAATCAAGGAAAACGTTAAGCAAAGAGTATCATGGATTCATTTTCATATTGGTTACTGAAATTAACTTATAATCGAGCTTAATACCAATGGAGAAATGGCTACAGTTGGTGGAGTTTGGATCTAGGAAATCATGTGTCAAAGCTTTGGTTACGCATCACAACCCCCAGCCGATGTCGAGAAGGTTATTGTCGGATTCGGCAACACTGTTGAAAGCCTGCAGACTTTGGTAGAGGCCATCGAAAGATTGGGGAAAGAGTCACTCTCAATACACAATGGCTAGATCTCCAGCTGCTACTATGACTTTGGATCGCCACAGCCCCTAGTAATTGCCGTCAAGGGCACGACGGGGACTGGCTTCACCAGTAAGGTCAAAATTCCGACAAATTCTTCGCACTTATTTCTTATGGAAAGCCAATTTCAAAAGGTAATTTTGCGAACCTTTTGCGGAGATAATCAGACTGGTTTCGCGAACCTTTTAAAATGAAAATCGAACCAGACTGGTTTCATGAGCATTACCGGCCTCAGTAGTGTCCGGTGAAGCTATTTCAGACTTTGACAGTAATCGACGAAGCAAGTGCGAGCTCTGGCACAACTGGAACAGAAACGTTTTGGCTATGATGGCTGGAAGTGAGGCCTTTTGCTGAATGAAAATTGAGGGCGAGGTAGCCTCCGGCAAAGGTCGTCAACGCAGCTACAGGTGCCACCAGCAGCAAGTCGTTGAGTATTTCACTACCAAATTTTGTGAATAGTAAGTATGGGTTCAATTTTCTGTTTCGAAGTATGTAAAAGGTGGTTTGAAAATGACAAGTGAAAGTAGTGCATTCCAGGTATTGGACAAAATGCCTATGCCAATTCTTTCTTTGCAATCGAATGCTAGAAACAGCCTTGAGAACATCACTGCACTCTACAGCCGCCTGTGAGATCCTAAAGGCAGCTGTGGTCTCCTGTGATGTTTTGGACACAGATATTAGTTGCAATACCTTGTTCAAATTGTATACAAAGCATTATGCAAACAACGTTTTGCACAAGTTAGCTTAAGAATTTTCGGCATAGGAAGTGTGCAGTCAAGGATTTGTTGCAATAAAAATATGTAAATCTTGTCTTGGTACAAGGAATCAGGGAGTGACCTATTAATTTCAATAATTCAGGTTTATGTTGAACTATTTCTTGAATTATATGTGCTTGTTTTCCCTTATTTTGATTGTCATAGTTAAGAGGGACAGCTCAAGAATAACTGTAAAAATCTTATTTTGGAGACAAATGCCGAATGTTTGAGGCTCGTAAAACCAGGGGCGAGCATTCAAAAAATACACAATAATGTGATTAGCAAGTTGCGAAAAGAAGTCAAAGAAACTGAAACATTGAAGAGCTGAAGGGAGCAAAGCCATCATCTATTGATATATGATTCTGAACATGCCAGGAAAATGAAAGTAATCGCTCGGCCCCTTTCTTCCAAGTTAAAAGTAACCCCCTTTAAGCTTATTTTACTGGAAAATTAATTGACATCAATATGCTTAAATATTCCTCCTGACATTTGTGCTGTGGTTCTTGCTTTATCTTATTGAGATTGAGGCTAGCTCTCGAGACCTCCCATTATTAGGAAAGCAAGTATCTGATGTTGAGAAGGGTATGTTGAAAACCCTACCTACTAGTAACGATAAATTTGCAAGTACTAGGGAAGTTAAAATGGTAAAATATGAATAAGGAATATCTTTCAAGGATGCAACAAAATACCTGGCCAGGTTATCTCTTATACATAGCCCCTTTCATAGTAATCATAATGGCTCAAGGCCTTAGCACATGATTTTCGACATCATTCGAGGCAGACTCATAGACCTCGCAATGAAGAGACATTCCCGAAAGACCTCAAAGCATTATTCCTCGTCTCCACAAGAGGAAAAGGGAAAAAATAAAATTCCACCTTCCACGAGAGGAAAAAGGAAGAAATAAAATTCCTTGTCTCCACAAGATGAAGGAAAAAAGAGTCTTTGACTCTTTATTTCCATGCAAGGAAAAAGAAAAAAAAAATTATTCCTCAACACGACGAGAGGATCGTTTTACCTATTTGTGAGATGATTGTCATTACTTTCTATGCTAATTTCTTTTGCCTGATACGGTGAAATTTTTCAAAGTTCAATACCTAACATGAAATATTAGGCTCGAACTTGGGGAACTATTCAAATAAGCATACCCCAAAATGATATTAGTACTACAACACCATTTACATTGCCATTGCAATGCACGCAGGCAACACCATTTACATTACTATTGCAACAGTATTGCTTGCTTCGCACAAGAAAAATATTGCTTCAAACCGTGCAAGCAAAACATCCAATACATAAATGTAACATGTACGATATAAACAAAATATTTAATGTGCAAACACAGTACCGTAGGTACAAACAAATCAAATACTATGCAAACATTTTATTTACTATGATGAATGATAGACTCTTCATATTTTATAGTAAGGAAGTATGGCCAATTGTTACTTCGCTTTATCTTTGTAAGTATTTGAGTAGGCCAATGGGCCCCAAGTTATTTTTGTATGCATAGTGGAGATATTGTATTGTATTTCAGATAGTTGTATTGAAGATATGTTATTGTATTGGTTGAACTTGAGATGTTGTATTGTATACTGGATGACGTAGTCCACATTTTAGAGGAAATGCTATAGAAATTATTGAACTCATAGTGATAGATATTTTTTGAGGCTCAACTGCAAAGCCTTGTATCTTCAAGTTTAGTTCGCTCAATATTGTATCTTGTGATACTACATATGAAGTCTCATCTCTTCAAGGAAAGTGAAGCTCACGCGAATATTTTCAAAATAGTTCATAAGTCCTCATAACTTGATGGTTCACGGCAACTAATATTTCAAAGACTATCTGACCTCGACCACTTGACAACCTATATTTCAATCCCGACTCACATATAAATATATGACTCAGAGTTGAGGGACTATTTGTTAACGCCAAAAACTTGCATAGCTCACACGTGACCAAGAGTCCCGCGTTGGATGACTTGGCATTAATTACTTATATTAAATAAATTGGATCAAGTAAATTAGAAAAACTCGTCTTGGCTTGTGCTTGGTCCATTAGCCCCACGACCTATCTTGACCCATTCCATCTTCTAAAAATATGCAAGATAATTTCACATTTTAAGCAAGTTTAACTTCCTCTAGTCTCTCCCCTCTCCAATTTTCTCTTTCACTCCATATATTTAGTTCTGATAGTTGGTTTGATCGTCGGAATCTAAACGTTCGCATGACCGTTTTACTCCATCCACGACCTTTGCCTCCTAATGGCGTGTTCATTGTACAGGTTGAAGAGGATACGGCCAGAGTGTTGTTGGCCACGAGATTGAAAGATTTTTTAGGTCAACAATTACACCTTTGAGAATGTTCAATTGCTCAAATCAATATTATCTCACATTTAGTTTAATAAAACAATATCCAAAATGTATACGAATATAAGAATCTAGCTAATCAAATTATTTACACGTCGAATTTATGAAAATGTTAGGTAAGTTGAATTAAATTATGGAACAATAAAGTCCTTAAAAAAGTAAAAAACTAAAGTATTTGGGGGCATGAAAATAAAAAGTCAGGTTCAAAAATAATCCCATGAACAACATTCACATGAAAATTTGAAAATCTCAGTCCACACTATAGAAAACTTTATGCGTCATTCATGCAGTCAATTTTCCAATTCTCACAAGAATAAATTAACATTCTCTTCAACAACTAGCATGCATGATCGGTGTTCATCAAAATGAAAACTCTTTCTACTCGTACAAATACACTATATACTAAGTCTTTCATGGTTACAAATGCGTTTCAAGCTCATCACATATGGCCTGACTATGATGCAAGAATTACATGTAGCAATTGGTTTCAAAGAAAATTCACTTGAGCAAAGTTATAAATCACATATTACATGAGATTCACGTTAGCACATTAATTTTTTGAAAAAATGCTACTTGTATAATTCATGGGGTTACAGGTGCTCACAAGATTTCACAGGCAGATTTAACCTTTTTTTTTTTTTGTCCAAAATGGTGTGAAATCTTGCTAGCTCAGCATTCTATAAATCAAGTGGTAAACCAACGTGTACAAGTAACGTTTTCCTAATATTTTTATTTCTTACGGATTGTTATGGACTAAAAATATTTCTCCGTCGTGAGCAAATTAGTTCTGTCGTAGATACGCCAATCTAATTAATTAAACACTTAGCACTCAAAGCCCTCATTGGTATTGCCACCGGGTAGTTGAAAAAAGTAGCCAACAGTAGACTCTGCTAATTCCCACAGCTACAACGAACCAAGCCTCTTCTCATCATTATTGCACTCAATGATATGGGTTCTGTACTAGGTTTAGAGGACGGGGATGACGCCAGAAATTATTCTAGTTCGGGCATGACTTAATAAAGCTAAAAATATGGAAAGAGTGAAATGATATAAAAGTACTAAAAACAAAATAATTTATTAAATAAATTTTAAAAACATGATATAATGGTTTCATTATCAATCTTAAAAATACGTGATTTTCAACATAAAAAACGTATAGAATTGGGTCTCTATGTGAGAAAAGTTTCATGCTATAATTGCACCAAACATCAATGTTATTGGTGAATTTGATTTCCAGTAACACCTCCAAGTATTGGAAGATCTTTTAGAAGATAAAAACAAATAAATGGACAAGAACCAGTTTTCGCAATAAAAATTGTTTCATTTAATTTAATTTAATTTAGTATTTCTTGCTATTTCTTAGTTAAAAAAGAACATAAGATAATAGACTCATGCCATTGACAAACCAAGCTCGGAAACTATTACAGCTGGTATTATATGTAAATAAAAATAACATTACTATTAACATACAAGAACAAAAAAGAAAAGCAAAAATATATGACCATCGATTTCTATAAACCAGTTAGATTCATATTCTGACTTGCTCTAAAATCATGTCAGCAGATCCGTAACACAGAAAACGAAATAAAAACCCAGAATCCTCTAATCTAAATAAATAAAAAAATCATTATATTACACAAAGTATCAAATGAAACGTGGATGAGAAAAATACCTCAAAAGCTCATAAAATACAAGAAAATTCTCAATAGAGAGAGACATATGGCATTCACATACTGAGTTTAAGAAATATTAAAGTAATACATGTATGAAGAATTAAAATGAAGAAATTTTACCAAAAGATGCATTTATGTTCCTTCTTATTTATCAACTATAATGGTTTGATAGTTTGAAAGTGCTTTCTGAAGATGCATGCTTGACTGAATATAAAACTATTCCCCTTATTGTAAGCCGTAACTCAGTTTGTTTACACTATTTATATGGGTATCATTTTAATGAGAGGCACACATTTTGTTTAGTTCTCATATATCTCTCACTTTATTTTATAACAAAGTGATCCTTCTTTTTCATTTAAAAAACAAAAGGTTAGGGATCAAGACTCTTGGTACCTAAACATTCTTAGGAAATATTTGTATGAAGAAGCTTATATATAAACCTTTCCAAAGTAATTTAGTACGGTTCCTAAGAAACGCATGTGTTTTGCATGAAAAAAGATGTGCTTTTTTCATAAAACTCACTTCCAACATAAAGCCAAATATGACTATATTCAAAGTAGCAAAAATATGAGTAACACAATTGTTTTCAACAAAAAAACACTTTCATAGATTATTCTACCAAGAAAGAAAATATTCTAGGCCAGCTTTCTCATATTTTCTTTGTGAGACACATTTGGGTAGTTAATGACTATGTTGCTCACGCTCTCTTTTCTGAGTTTTCAATTGCAATATTAGTCATTTAATATCTAGTGTGAATGATCGCGTGCATTTGAGTGAATCCTTTTATCTCACTATTTTATCTTGCCGTGATAAAGAGTTTTCAGCTTCCTTGATTTTATTCTCCATCTCTATCAACTGTCTTTTCTACACCAATGACGTTTGTTAAAATGCCAACAAGATTTTGTGTCTTAAATTTGTCTTTTATTATATCGAAAATTGTTCTATGGTGATATTCAATCTTATTCAGATTTTCTCGAACTAGAATTAAATATCTAGCACTGATTATGTAATATTGTTATACACGATAAGCACATTGCATGCAAACAAGCAAGAAGTCGAGATTAATTTTACATCAATATTCTTAAAATTAAATCTCCAATGAAGTTAACCAATCGAGTTCCAATTAAACATTGTTAAAGTAGTCTAATCCAGTGAAATCGAATTCCACAATCATGATTCCCTTTGTTTTAACAACGTTTTTACTTCAAATCCGCTAAGACATTGTGGTACTCTAACATACTTTTTTGTACCTTCTAGGGTTTGAATACTTTCCCTTGATTTGTGAAGGCAGAAATGATGATATCTAAGGAATACATGTCCTTGAAACCCTCCTTGCCAGTTTTTTCCTGTGATTTTTCTGGATGGTTTATTGAACTGCCCATTGTTTGTCTGCTCTCCTAGTTGTGGGTCATTCACCCATAGCCCAAGCCTTATTGTTTTTAACACACAACCCAAAAGCACACAAATAAAAACAAAATGGTATATGGTGGAAGTGCTGTGGAGGTAAGAGAAGCCAACAAATATTCTACCACACCACAGTTAGGAAATAACAAATTCTCACTATAGCAGTAAATGAAGTTGCAGATTAAGTAGATAAAGAATTCCAACAATCAATTTAAACAGCTAGCTTATGAAGGGGGTTGTAATGGCGCTTGCAGAAGTGCTCAAGTGTGATTCAAGAGAAAATAGAGAGACTCACATGTATCACACTATGCAGATTTTCTAATAGTAAAACGTCCTTCTCTTATGTTTTGAATTTTGGTCAAACTGCCAGGATTGATTTTATTCCCTAATCTACTGAAACAAAAATAACAACGTTCATCAGCGGCTTCTATGTTCCAATAAATAAAGAAAATTGATACATGACCATTTAAATATGTTGTATTTAATTCGCAGCTCGTGTTCTATATTATTGTTGGACGAGGTAAGCACGTTGCCAGTGCACAAGAAAGAAATTCAAAACAATTTTACAT
>CAIGRP010117257.1:0-35416 GCA_903798385.1 Fraxinus cuspidata
GGCCTTCAAATGAAAGCCCCGCGGAATTTCCACCTCCAAAATTGTCCTCCTATGACAATTTTCTTCAGGAAGACAAGCACATAAGAGGTATCTCTCAAGAGCGTTGCATTTATTGCGAATTGATTCTCAGCCATAGACATCGGTGTCAGTACTAAAAGCATCACTCCTATTATGATCATTGATTAGCATTCGACGCACGCTGAAAAAAAAGGCGGAATGGGTTCGGACGCTGAAAATTCGCAACAAAGCTCACGAGTTCCGGCTAAATGGCTGATCGGAGGGTTAGTAATTGGGGCCTCTGTTATGGGTTTCCAGATTTTTCACCAGAATAAGAAGAAGAAGAGACCGATAAGGGTTTACATGGATGGCTGCTTTGATATGATGCATTACGGCCACTGCAACGCCCTTCGCCAGGCGCGAGCTCTCGGCGACCAATTGGTGGTTGGGGTTGTTAGCGATGTGGAAATCATTGCAAACAAAGGCCCTCCGGTTACTCCTCTTTATGAGAGGTCTGATATCTCCCTCTTTTCCAGATTTTTCCTCAATTCATTTGTCACCTAATTTACCATGCTTCTATTATTGATATATTTACTTATGTTAGATGTAGCTGTGGCCTTACTTTTGTTTCCAATCCCTAACATCTGCGAACAAATTTTCCATCCTTCAGTTGTCTCGATTTTATGGTAATTATATATATTTTTTGGTGGATGAGTATCTTATTGCTCCATCTTTACTTTGGCTTGAAGCCCCACATGAGAATGGAGACAAAAACAAATTTATGTACTAGTGTATGGGTCGGATATATGATTAGAACCAGCCAAATGAAGGCCTGAAACTGATGCAAATTTCTGAACAAGAGATGGAGCAAACATAATATTTGTAATGGTTTACTCATAAGTCTTTATTTTCATAAGTGGAAAGTCATAATATCCAAATCTTGTGGGTTTAGCCATAAGAGTCAGGTTCCTCTCAATAACATTTGCTTTTACTTGAATGAAGCCTGCAAGATGTCTTTTGTGACCTTTCAACTACTAACTCATTCATTTTGGTGCTGTCCTTTTATAGGATGACAATGGTTAGTGCAGTGAAATGGGTGGATGAAGTTATTTCCGATGCTCCTTATGCTATTACTGAAGATTTCATGAGAAAACTATTTGATGAGTACAACATTGATTATATTATCCATGGTGATGACCCATGTATTCTTCCTGATGGCTCTGATGCTTATGCTCTTGCTAAGAAGGTTGGCCGCTATAAACAGATTAAGCGCACTGAAGGGGTGTCAAGCACTGACATTGTTGGTACACTCATTGCCCTTCTTATTCATTTGACTGCATGTATGAAGCAAAATTTCTTGATTCACCTTATAAACTGTTGCTTTTGTGTCTGTATAATTTGTAAATGATTTTCCTAGTATATTGTCTCATCATCAACCATCAGATTCATGTTAAATTTTCATTTTTAAAATTTTGGATCAATGTTTAAGAAATACAACAAGCTATGAGCTATTCCTGATCAACAGGAATTGGCTCTTGAATCTTTTTGGTCGCTTCGTCTAACTGAAAGGTCCTATATTATCGAATCTTTTATAAAATACCGAGCTGTGTTAATTTATCTACTCCTTCCTATTCTAATTTCTTTTTATTGGAATGACTTCATCTCTTGTAAATGAATTTTATTTTAAATGTTTACATGATATGCTCCACCAACCTAAGTTGGACTTTTTAATTTATCTTCAATTGATACCATCTACGTGCAGATCATTTCTAATTCATCCATTCCAGCATGGCTACACATCAATCTTAAAACCCTCATTTTGTTTAGTTAATGAACTTTTTGTACTTTTAGCTTGTCTAGTAACTGTTTTGAATAATACTTAATACGTATTTTCAAACACATAAAATCTGTCAATTTAATCCCCATTCAAACCTTATGCTCGAAATACCTATAAGAATACTCTTTAGGATGACATTATCCTCTATTTTCACTCTAGTATGATTGTTATTCCTACTAAGATTAAACATGACAGTCAACCTATTCCGTCTTAGTTCTACTTCTCTCAAAAAATTTTCATTTCACAGTGCTCCCCTGAAGATCCAACTTATTATTTATCTTGCTTCCTTCTATTTTATTAACTAAAACTATCTTATGAGCGAATAACATATGCTGAAGGTCTTAATCTTGGATTTGTCTTACGAGCTCGTCCATAACTTGAAGTAAAAGGATAGGGACTCGTGCTGCAATCTTCATGCAAGTCTATAGTAATATAAATTTTTTTATTACCCGTTATAGAGTTACTCTTGACTGCTCCATCTTACTTATCTTTAATAATATTCTTCACTTGCACCCACCATGGCACTTCCATGGACGATCTATCATATAGGTTTTCAAATTTACAATAATCATATACAAACCTTAGATTTGCTTCCCAATGGTCACTAGTTCGAGTCCCCTCAGGGCGGCACTGAGGTTAGTACTCGGTCGTAAACTTCAGGGCCCGTGGAATTAGTTGAGGTGCGCATAAGCTGGCCCGGACATCCACGGTTATCAAAAAAAAATGAAAAATCATACACGATCCTTATATATACTCCCTATATTTCAATTATTCTCTGAAGTAGTAAATTGCTTAGATCCCCTAGGTGTAAAACCAAACTATTTTGTCAGCGAACCTTTGAATTACATGGTAAGTGGTCAATCACCCTTTCTAATTTTTTCCCAGTATTACCTATGAATTTATTACCTATATAGTTTGTACAACCTTCAATATCTCATTATTCTTATAAATTAACACAATAACACTCTTCTGCAAATCATGAGGCTTAGTTTTTCACTTTGAATTCTCTATTTCATCAATCATAAAGTACCCAATTCGCCTGTAAACTTCCACACTTCAGTGCAGATTCCATCAGAATCTTCATTCTCTTCTTAGCCTGTCTCACTTCTGAGACTTAGTTCATCTAGTATAGTTAAAATTTCTCTT
Organism: Fraxinus cuspidata; assembly: GCA_903798385.1. Classification (NCBI taxonomy): domain Eukaryota; kingdom Viridiplantae; phylum Streptophyta; class Magnoliopsida; order Lamiales; family Oleaceae; genus Fraxinus; species Fraxinus cuspidata. The sequence goes on from CAIGRP010117257.1 coordinate 2,981, forward strand.
TAGTTGAGTTTGACAGATTGTCAATATCCGTAATATGGTTTCATTTAAATAATTTGTCTGAACAATTCCACCATTTTCTGTGATGAAAACACTTTTAAATAAAAGTATTTGATTTTCATCCTTATAACACTTGATTTAATTTAGATTTCTACTTCCGTTTTCCTTTAGCTGATCTATCGTGTAAACTATTTTTCCCCTACATCCTTTATTCTGGATAACTACACAACTTTCCCAAAGCCTCTGCTAGAAGTATTTTAATGTAAAAGTTAGGCCATTTTTGTCATGAAGAATTTGCCACTGAAATTTCGGAACCTGCCATTACTGTTTACAGTCTATGGGGAGCTAAGAAATGTTTGGTGATGTTGAAAAATAGGTCGTATGCTTCTATGTGTGAGGGAGAGGTCAACTGGTGACAGCCACGATCACTCATCCTTGCAACGACAATTCAGCCATGGTCGCAGCCCGAAATCTGAAGCTGGTGGCTCTGGAAGTGGAATACGCATATCTCATTTTTTACCTACGTCCCGTAGAATTGTTCAATTCTCCAATGGGAAGGTACATACATATATTGCACTTTACCCATGCCCAACTTATATATCTAAAATTCCACACAACATAACATAGTAGTATTATTTCATTATTATCATGCCCCTGTTTGATATAGATTAAAACCTAAGCTAAAGTTAATAATTAATTTTAACGACATATTTTATTGAATCCACAAATTCTCAACTACACATTTCATCAACTTTTATCAAAATCTACTAAAAATCTGATTTTAATCCCTAAACAAGGCTATATGGTGTCCAGCTGCGTGAAGTTTCTTATCATTAAGTTTTGTTCTTGGTTGCATGTAGAGTAGAAACAAACTTGTTTGTTCTTCCACTGGCAAATTTGTTTAATGAAAATTTTGCCATTGAATAAAAAATGTTTGAAATGAGAATATGAATTGATCTTAGTCTGCTACAACCTGTATTGCACGGACACTTCAACTAGGTGGCGTGTCTGTGTCCGTATCCGACATGTCTTGGACGTGCATCGGACACTCCATCATGGTTATTTTTCTTTTTCTTTTTATCATAAATATTATATATATTTAACTCAAAGTTGTTATTAAATAAACAAATATATACTTTTATTTAAAAGGTTTCGACAAGAAAAATTATTAACAAGTTCAATTGGTACCATGATTAAGTCTCTCTTATGGGGAGTTCATGTGTTCGAATCTTGGGGACGTGACAGAAAGCTGTGAGGGGTAAGATGGGCACATGCCCTCCCATAGCGGATAGTACGTGAGTGAACGGCCAAAATGTAACAACCCAAATTTTAAAATTTTAAATCGTTACCAAAAATTTCATTTAAACTTTTAACAACGTGAGATGCAATATATATAAAATTATGTAACGGTAATTTACTCAAGATCATGTAGAAAATTTTTATATTATTTATTTATAAAAAGTAAAAAACGAAGATTTTCCTATGCCATATCTTATTCGTATATGATTGGAAAGATTAAATAAAAATCAATCTATAATTTAAGAATTGGAAATGTAATTTAGCTCACGTTTCAAAATTTACGAATTTAATAACAATTTAGTGGAAGCATCCGACAGTAGAATGATTAATAAAATTGAATTGTTAACAATGTCATCCTCCAATTAATCATATAATCCTATTTATTTCATAATTAAAAAAATCAACGATAATAAATAAAGAAATTAAATAATTAGTCCAAGGAGACACGAAATCAATTGATAATATGGAGTACTGACTTTTTTATTTTTTCTTTTTCCATTAATTTTTTTAACCATTTGAAATCTTTATATACATATAATTTTCTCCTCACTGTTCACTATGAACAGTGACGGTAAAGTCCAAGATTTTTTTTCAGTTAAAACTTTAAAGCCTAAACGAGTCTACAAGAAAAGTGAAATCTAAGCTCTGATACTATATTATAACACCCCAAATTTACAAATTTAAATCGTTACCAAATTTATTACATTCGGGCAACTTAACGAGCATACTCTATGAAATATATATGACAAAATGATATACCCCGTAATATTTCTTTTTTTTTTAATAGAAAATAGTGAGCAAAAACAGTTTAACATACGAAGTATCCCAAATGATGAGATTTGCAAATTTAATCATATTAAATTGAGTTTAAGGCTAAAGAAGTGTACTTTATTCAATGATTTATATCCACAACTCCCATTTTTCTCAAATGTTTGTTCAAGTAGGCTGTGGAACAAGTTGTATAAATAATTTTCATCAAGTACAGGGACACCAATTATTTGGCAAGTCCATCTGAATTAGTTCAATTCCATAACAATTCATATTTGATGTAAAGTCCAATTCTTTGAATGATTACATATGTAATGTCATTTTATTTTACATGATAGTCAACAAATATAATATTGGTTTCACAAATAAAAATAAAACATACCATAGTTCGTAACCAAATAAATTATGTTTTGAAATCCCTATATAAAAAGTCGACACAATAGTAAAACTAAAGTAAATGCTGAAAGTAAAATCTTTAACCGGTTTACACTGGATTTACTTTATTAAGTCCAATGAATTCAAGCACAATAACACCACCTTATCGCCCGCCAACTAACGACCTGTTCTAATCTATGAGAGGAAGGAAAAATGGCGAGTATATGGGAATACTCAGTAGGACATGAGTCTCGTGCAATCCCGAATAAATATATCAATTCATATATCAAAATAGTTATACCGTCATATCATATCTTTAGAAACCGATAAGAGCTCATAACATATCATATCTTTAGTACTGATGGCCATTATCATATCTTTCGATAAATAATATTTATCAACATAAAATAATAAAATTAAATGGGGGCAAAACCACTTCTACCTCGTTATCTTACCTTAAACTCTTGAAAATCTTGATTTGATGTCCACAAAAATTCAAATTATGCACATCTTGAAGCTGCCTCAAAACTTTATAAAAAGATTTGCTTTTGTAACTTCTCTGAACCTATGTCCCAAATGTTACTCAAATAATTCCTTTAGCCATTATAAAAGTTGCTTGACACATTGTAATACAAAAAATTTGAAGAACTTTGTGGAATAAAATAAACTATTTTGTCTCATAATATGTCAAATAAATTCATTCCACTAATGAAATGTAAATCCATTGATTTTGAAAATAAAATTCTTGTTGCAAAATAATTTTCTAATTAAATACTGGGGGAAAATTTAAATTCTTGATCCTGCGACACGGACTCTACCAGCAGTCTCAACCTCCAACTCGGATCAGTTAAGCATATGTAAAATATTTTAAAAACGGAATGAGCATACAAATATACTCAATATAGATTCCATGCCAGTATTTTCACAGTTTAATATAAAAAACAAGTAAATTAGGCACATAACATAACTTTCTAGTGGGATAGAAACCTGATCGTCTCATTCTCACTTAGGTCATACCCATTCTCAATCTCAACTTATGGTATTTAGCCCTATGGCTGGTTTCCGTGTGGATTTACATAATAATACCTTATGGTATTACCCATAAGATTCTTCTTTAATTTGGATCATATAATAGCACATAAATTACTTAACTTGAAACATTAAAAAGTGAAAACACAAAATTACTTGGCACATATAAAAATCCATACCTTATTCATTAAATTGCTTGTATTGAGCTACTTAGGACTGAAAATTCTTGCGAACGGATCTCGAACGCGCTAGAAAACCTTTTCTTTTTCCTTTCTTTCATTTCTCCTCTCTCACGTTTTTGCTTGGTCCTCTCTCTTTTTTCTTCTCTCCCTTCTTCTCTCTTTCTTTATTCTTTCTCTCTGAATGTGTGAATTGAAGTGCAACAACAAGAGGATATTTATAGGTGTGATTTGACAACGATAGTTACCTAATTAAAACTCTAAATAGGACTCTTAATATAAATTCATATTGGCCTTTCAACAAATAAACTTACCGTTCGAATTTAAAAAAAAAAAAAAATCTAACTACATGATGATAAGTTCTAGTGTGTATATGTGCAAATTTTAAGTTTTATCTAAATACTTTTTTATCAGATAATTCGATAATAATTTAATAGATACCAAAATAATCTTAAAATTTAATTTTGAGTAAAACTCATATATATCCAATTATTAAGAATATTAACACAAGGTCACTAGAAAATGGTAAAGTTGTTAAGTTACCCTAAAATCTCGAAACTTCCATTTATGTCTCATAATATACTGTATGTATTTTTGGGGTATTACAACTTTCTTCCTAAAAGATGGAGAATTATGCGGGTATTTTCAATTATTATTTTTCTTGTTGCTATGAGAAGAATAAAATGAAGATGTGTAATTATATAAAAGAAGACAACTAAGAGATCTTTAAAATGGGTAAAAGATATGTGAGTGATGGAAAGATGTGAAGTGGTTAGAAATGAGTGGAAACATTAGGGATAATGGGAAGGGATGTTCGGGACATTTTGTTTGTGGTTAGGATAAGAATCTTTTTCTACATTGACCAGGGCCTGATTTATCCCCTCAAACCAATAATGTGTAACATAATATATATACACACATACATATATACATACATACACACACTCGGTCACCTTGTAAAATGGATTCAAAGTCACGTGTATGAGGATGAAGTTGAATTCATTTAATTGGTTAAAATGAAATGAGCAATTGAGATATATCAATTATCTTTCAAAATTTAAAGATAAGCATGGATTATAATATAATATTATTTTTCTTTCCTAATTATCTTAAAAGTATATTATTAAGTAATAAAAATAATATCTGTTAAATATGTGTCTTTGAATTGAAATAAAATAGGCTTAACTTATACAAAGTTACATTTTCTTGAGTCCAACATATGTTATTTAATGTGGGCTACAAAATGAGCCCATTATTAATATACTTTATTTTTAAACCGCGTAAAAAATTTTAAAGTGTTACAATCTCAACCCCTTCAAAAATTTCGTCCTCAAAATTTACCTTGGCTAATCAAGAAATTCTAGATACTTGGTCTTAAGAACCTCTTGTGATAAAAATAATGTCATTCATGTCAATCTTCTATGTATCGTAGTACAATTCTATAATGGCCCCTACGGGGACCAGTCATCTGTCACACTCAAGCACTAAGCCTAACATAATATGCTTACATTCTTATAATGATAACGTAGTGTATTTCATGCTCGAGTATACATTTATATAAGTAAAGGAATCATGTTTTGCTTAAGATTTGAAACATAAATTTAGCGAGGAAGAATGTGCATGTCATGAAATCTATAAAGAGACAAGTAGAAAATATAAAGTTACACAAAAGATTGGAATAATCATTTCTTTCCTTACCCATTACATACATTAAAGTCGTCGGAGGGTGGTATATCGGTGGTCTTTGAGTGCCAAGGGTCTTTCATATTATTACATGATTAGGAATTTTGCAAAATTTTACATAGTACTTTGAACTTATAAATCTAAAAAAATATTCTTAAATATTAACACACACCATGAATAATTTGAGCTAAAAGCGTAGGTATTTATGATGCATAGCATATAAAACATGTATGTTTAATGTGAAAATCATATTCTTACTTTTTTTTTATTAAAAAAAAAAATTGAAAGAAGAGGTAAGGAAATCACGTGAACATCACTGTTCACGGCTTTATCTGAAATATTATATATTTTTAATTAAAATTTATTATTAAATAAAAAATATGTTATTTTTTAAAAAATTGCATGTCGGACCATCGGTGCATCATAGGCTACAACTGCTTGGCATCACATGCACTTTTCTGCCAGGTGCCATAGTGATATGTATTCAATTGAGCACGAAGAAGTGCGCTCAACTGGGACGATTCACTACTCTTGGGTAATGAATGACTAAGCGATGCTACTCAACTATACTCAATTAGGTTAGTAGGTTGAAGTTGTCAGTGATAAAGAATATATTGAAATTTTTGGTTTGTCAAGTATTTCTACTAAAATAGACTTAGAAAGCATGTTTAGTTAAGCTTATTAGTCAGCCAAGTTTTTAATATTTCAAGCCAAACATGTTTGGCTGTGCTTATAAGCATTCCTTTTTTATTTACTTAAATTTAGAAGTTGTTTCTTATTTTAGGGAGTAGTTACTGTCAAAACTAGGAATGAACTTATTTTCTTCTGGCCACTAAAATGACTTGTATACACTACATATTGTAATAAAGTCTACTAAAAATATATACTTAATATAATATTATACAATACATTGATATAATTTGAATGTCCTTTTGACCATTCGATGTTTAACTCTGCTTCTATTATTTTTTTGCTAAGGGTTAAATGCATTGTGAGTCACTCAACTTTGAATGAAATTGCAATTGGGTTACTAATCTTCATTATGGTGCAATCGAATTACCCAACTTCGATTTGCTTACAAATCTGGTGACTCTGTCTACAACCGTCAATTTAACCAACGTAATATGCCGATTGAACTTAAAAACTAATGGATCGTTGAAACGTAAAAACGTGATTTTAGTTCACGTGTGTTTTTTTTTTTTTTTATTTGAAGATGGGTGATATGTATTGGTGTATGAAGTGGACAAACACGCGAGTCATCCGTTAGTTTTAATGTCCAGGTCAGTATATTACATTATTTAAATTAACGGGATAATGGACAATGACCAGATTTACATCTAAATCGAAGTTGAGTGACCTGGTTGAACTAAATTGATGGCAAGTGACTTGGATGCAACTCCACTACATTTAACCCATTTTGCTAGACATAAAAGTACCGTTATTGCAATTTGATTTATCGAAACATGCATCCTCAAAAGGTAAATAGACTTTTTTCTTTAGTGAAGTCCTTTCAGGATTAATTAATGGTAATGGAATGGGGGTTTGGCATTACCCATTGAACCTCAACCAACCTTCAGTAAGCAACCAGGTAACTAATTATTTTACTTAGATTCAAGTTCTTTTAAGTTAAAGCCTCACATCCTCTAAATATTTTGCCATGTTCTTATCTGATTATTTTGGAGGCCTAGTTTTTTCAAAAGCCTCAGAGCATGGTTGCAAGTTCTTAACTTTCTTTCTGCGGCTTCCATATTAGTTTGGAGTTTGACTTCAAAAAATACCAGGAAGAGAAAAAGAACCAAAGACTTGATAGGAAGGCCGACAACTAAGCATATGGTAGTAGAGAGGGAGGGAATCACTTGCAAATCTCTTGCAAAATAGATATATGTCATAGCTTCATGTGCTACTGTTGATTTCATACCCAATTTGCTTCTGGCTTATGACTTGTGCATTTAGTCCGTTAAAATTTCCTTTCTCTTACAATCATTTTTTATCCAAATCATTTTCAGATCGTCGATTTTTATTAAGTTATTACAATTGCTGAGCACCTTTTGATCTTTCATAATATATTTTTGCACCTTGTAGGGACCTGGTCCAGATGCTCGGGTAGTTTATATAGATGGTGCATTTGATCTTTTCCATGCTGGACATGTGGAGGTATGAGATAATTTATCCCATTCCATATACTTAACATCGATGCTAAGGAGGACCTTTATGGTATATTGGAGAATTTTCTTTATGCGTATGACTGCTAGCTTATTTCTTGATAACATATCTAACGTACTAATATACACTATCATTATATTTTTGGGAATTGGATGGGTTGTGTGCTCATGATTCTAGTCCATGTCAGATCCATGTGCCTCTTTCTAAATTTGTGGTGATCAATTTGTTTAACTCTCACCCTCTTCTGTTGGACCACATCCCATAATGAAGTATTGTTGTTTTGGTCTAGCCATTTGCAGTCTGCTTTCTTGTCATCTGGCGGCAATCTTGTATTAGATTCTGATAGAAGAATCCTTGGCTTTTTTTCTCATGATGCGTAGAGGTTTTTAGTTGTTTGGTGAATTACAGATACTGAGGCTTGCTCGAGGACTTGGCGACTTTCTACTTGTTGGTATTCATACTGATCAAACTGTCAGGTAGAAACGCTTTACTGACTCTCTCTATTTTCAAATTCCCTCTAAACGATTGTTCCATCTTATTGAGTATTGATGGTAAGATGCACTTGAATTAGATGGAGTTAGGCAATTAAAAGAGCCTTGTTTTAAATTCGGATATATTATAGTGAAAAATTATAACAGAGTATCTACGTTGCCCACTCCAGATAATAGTGGATAAACCTTCATTATGTTTAGTTGAGTATGCTTAAGATTGAGTGTTGTGCAATGATGCACTTTTGGGGGGAAAAAAAAATCCATAATCATATTTGTTTTCTTAAATATGTGCACCTCCCCCCCCGGTTTTGTGATAAATGCTTCCAGTTTTACAATCTCTGTTGTTGACCACAATGAAAAAGAAAAACTAATGTCGAACATAATATGAATTTATGTACCTCAGAAGACGATCTGAGAGTATCATTAGTAGCCAAACTCTATTTCATGAAACATTGGAAAGAAATGTCTGCTTTTTTGGCTTAATCTGATACTTCTCCAAGTGGAGAAGTTCAGGGAAAGCAGGAAGTGGAAGAGTTAAAATCCTTTCGTTTGTCCATTAATTGCTCTTTAGATCTTTCACTTAATTTAAGAGTTTCAGTATTGCTGTAAAGTGGAAGTCACAATACCAAATGCCCTTATGATGTCTTACATTAATAATGGTCATGAGAGGTAGTTGTGTACATTCTGCACTTGGATACTATCATTAGTTTCTTTTATCTGGAAGTTTTTGACAGCCATAAACTTAAGTACTTGCTGATAACATTATAGACTGTGCTACATTTACTATTTTGGAATACCTTCTCCATCTTTGTTGTATGATGCCTTGCAGTTCAAAAAGGGGAGCTCACCGTCCAATTATGAATCTCCATGAAAGAAGCTTAAGTGTTTTGGCTTGCCGATATGTGGATGAGGTAATTATTGGTGCTCCATTGGAGGTTTCAAAAGATACGGTAAGTTTGCAGTATTCATGATTTTATTACCTTTTATTTTTGCACAAAACTTGTGCTCTCTCATCTCCACTGTTAATTTAAGAGTAAGTAAATAATAATTGAGACACTTGATGTTTTATGTAGACATCCAATAAGAAATCACATGACAAGTCCAAAATATACATTTCACTTTTCAATATTTGTATAATGAACTGATGGGCACCTTTGTAAAAATCTGTTTCCAAATGTTTAACAACCCTACTGTTAATTGAACTATCAAGTTCCTTTCCAGTTTGATACTGAGTTTAGCTTTGATTATTATGATAAAGCTATAAAATGTAGTCCTTGAATCTGTTATGTTATTCTTATTAGTTATTTTGAACTGATCCAAGTCTAGTGATTTTCGAAGGTTACTATAAATAATAGAATGAGAATAAAAAAGTTTTAAACCTAAATAAATACTCAAATTTTTAGCCCAGCAAAGAAATATGTAGAATCAATTGATTTTGAGGTTATATATCATCAAACAAAAAGGCCTCCCGCTTGTAACCTGGCCTATGGATATCCATGTTTGGAATTTGAGCGATATTCTTAACTATTACTTCATCTAAACTCAATATTGGTTTATTTATTACACGATGACTTCAAAAATTACCTCCTTTGAGAACCTATAATAGTTATTAAGACAAGGAACTAATTTGAGAAGCTATATTTTTCACTTTACTTTTAGTCATAGTAATCAGACCCAAACCGGTTGCCGACTCTGAGTAAATACGGTGGGTCACTATTTCAATTTCATTTTTCAATAAAAATGATCAATTTTTTATTTTTTTGGCAATTCACATCAAATATATATTATGAGTTCCTTTCTACATTCATGTTTTAAGTGTTTTATAGCTGTAACACTATGAGTGCTCAAATTTTCATTTCTGTATTTAGATTTAACTGTAAAAGATTGATCAATATTTTATTGCGGGAAAAGACAACTCTTTGATGTAAATTGTTCTTAATACTCAAAGTTTATTTCATAATATTTTATTCCTTTCTCTCGTCTGGATATTATTTATAAAATCAGTTTACCAACAGCATTTGTAGGACTCGTTTCCTTTTCACATGTACATTATCTATAAAAATTGATTGTTCCTAATAGTTTCAAGTCGACAGTTCCACACTAGAGGTTTCGATGATTAAGTTTCTTCTCCTCTCGGAGTTGATTGCAACGAACTTGACCTTTCCATGAAACATGCACTTTCTTGTTTCCTATTTTTCTCTCATCATGGAAGTTCTTGTTACTGCAGATAACAACTTTGAATATCTCTTTGGTCGTGCATGGAACTGTAGCTGAGGATAATGATTTTGAGAAGGTATGTTATGTTACTAGATTTTTAATATTCATACTGCGTATCCATGCCGAGTAATTGCTTGTTTTTGATGATTTTGCAGGAGAAGGGTAATCCTTATGCTGTTCCTATCAGTATGGGTATATTTAAGCTGTTGAAAAGTCCTTTAGATATTACGACTAGCACAATAATCAGGAGGATAGTATCAAATCATGAGGCATTCCAGGTTTATTTACTCCCTATTTTCATTGTTTGAAAGTGTTTAAAGAATTTTGGGAACTGTCGTTGTTTTCAGTTCTGCTTGATTACTTCAGAATTTATTTGATCACGAGACTGGCTGAATCGTTCTCGATTTCTCACTTTGTTCTTGTATTCACCAGAAACGGAATGAGAATAAGGGTGAAAGTGAAAGAAGATATTATGAAGACAAAACTTATGTATCGGGTGATTAATTGACTTCAGGAGATATGAGGTAATTGCACAACTCCTTTTAGATGTAGACCATCTTGGTCAACTTCAACTGTTATGAATGTTCTACTTTTATTATTATTAGATTGCAGATCATTTGGTGACTCGTACTTTTGTGGCTATGAAGTATTCTGGAAATAACCTGTAGATGGAGAGATCATCTCAGTAAAACAAATTTTTTTATTTGTATTTCTCTTGGGTTACTTTTAGAGGTTGTAGAACACTAAGAAGTTATAAGCATTGGCATGATTATTGACAATAGCAGATAAGTTGGGAAACCACCTATTTATATATGTTTTTTAAGGCGTGCTTTGATATCCTGCACAGCATGTTTAGCAGTACATTTATCCTATTCAATTTATATATCTGTTGTAGAAAACAGAGAAGTAATAGAATGACTATCCAAAAATTTTATCACTCAGTAGCACCTGTTTCTGTGCCTGTTTGGGCCTCTACCCTTCTACGTTTTCCCTTTTTATCTTTTTTCTCATTTTTTTGGTTAAAGCTGAGGAACATTGCATATAGTAGAATCTTTGAACATTGTAGGCAGAAATGTGCTTTTTCTTATAGCCCTGCCACCCGTGGATTTATCATCATCGCGGCATTCCTAAATCCTAATGCACTGGTTTGCTAGGTATCTTATGCACTGGTTTGTATATTCTCTGTTGGTATAATGTTATGTGCTATTTTAATATTTTCTCCATTTCTTGGGTTTGTTCTGGTTGTTCACTTAGTTTCAGCGGTTAATTGGGTAGAGAAAAGGTCTGGTTGGAAACTGGTGAGGAGACTTGTTTGGAGGTTATGGTTTGTTGTTCCTTAACCAAAGGGCTCCCTGGCAGTAGATGTTACAACGTGTCCTGCCTTCATTATAGTCGCCAAATCTGACTATTTTGGAATGAGTAATGCTATGTAGAACACTGGTTGTTAGTCCCAGCTTACGTGACAATACAGTGACATTGAATGGAAAGTCCAATACTTTGCCTGTGAAAGCAATACCCCTTGCTACGCAGACTGCATTTCTTAGACGGGTTTCCCAATCCAAACGAGTATGATTCTTGCCGGTTTTTGTGAGAGATGATAAAATGCATCGAATTATATAGTGTGTGCTAAACCCACAGACAATAGAACCTAAAAGCAAGTTGAAATAGTGATTCTCGATAGTCCAGACGTGGACATGAACAATACTCTCCTAGAAAATGGTGAAATTTCTCATCCCCAAAAAGGGCCTTCACCTAGAATCCTTTATATATAATTGGAATATCAGGCCCATCCACGGTTGAGATAAAATTGAACACTATAAATTAGACTCGGCAGTCCAATGAAAAATGCAGGAACAAGGACGTTAGACATACCGTGTTAACATTACTGTAATGATCATACAGTAGAAGCTGTTCATCTTTGGAGAAATGGTACACATTTTGGTGCCTTAAATTTCCAATAACCTCCATTTGTTGTCTAAAACTTTTTTTCTGAAATGTTCACTACTTTTAATCTCTTTACCACAATTTTCATTCCGTTTCCCATTGCTGCAATATATGCATTTCCAAATGTTCCTTTCCCCAGAAACACAGCAGAAGATCTCAACATATTCTCAAGCTCAAAACCAGGATTATAACACTCTTTAAAAGTACCAACCCGGAAGCCAATTTCGCAACAGATTCTTCTCTATTCTTGGATCAATCAAGCAGAGTGGAGAACTCGAAATGAAATCTGGTGATGATTTTGAGCTGGTGCTCAGGCTGTGTGATTGGTCATGAAAGATTTGCCAAAGCTGTTCTCTCTGCGGCACAACTTCCGCAGGTCTCTCCCAATTGTCGACATTTCTCTTTTAAATTTAGCTCTGAAAATCTTGGATGGTGTTCTCGAAGATGATCAAAGTCAAAGTTGAGTGATTGATACTTGCATTTTCTTCAAAAGTCCTGGTCCCATAATCACAACGTTTGACTAGAAGAGCATGCTTGGCTAAGAATTAAACTTGAAAGATTTTCTGTAACATTATTTTGTACTTATATGTGACATAGTAAAACTAGATTACTTTCGAATAATGATGATTGAACAGACTCAAAAACATGGAAATGATGAACAGACTAACTTCGCGGCACCTGTTTGGATGTTTTTTCTATAAACTGTTCAACCACGTGTCTCTCTGTTTTTGAACCTGTTTGTGTAGCATGATTGGATTACTTTCAATAATTTCAGGAGCTTTCCTTTATGAAATAGGAGAAAAAGTAAATACTTTCATGTACTGTAATTCTAAATATTGATCTTAATATATAAAAAAATGTAATTTCAGCCTCTTGCTGCACATATCTATGCAATGAATTTTAAACTAGTTTGTATCATACATTTCATATACTAAACATAGGATTGGACAAAATCAATCTGAACTAATCAAATCGATCAATCCAAGTCATACCAACTGGTTTGGGTTGGTTTTTTAGTTCAATTGGGTTAGGCTCAGGTTAGGAAATCAAATTTTAGGTCATGTTAGATTGGGTTCCGAGTTATCTATTAAAATACAATCAAACCCAACTCAACTTAATAAACTAAAAAATATTAAAAAGAAAATTAATATATAAAACCTAAAACCTAATGATCAAAATTCTCCTCCGTCTCACTTCTCTTGTGCCTGCTCGTATCTCAACTTCTTGACTCGATTTTTTGACGTAATTTTTGACTAAACAATTGGATTGTATGAGAAGATTTACATTTTTAGTATTTATGCTGAATTCATCTTATTCAATAGGTTTGTTATATAGGTATTCAACATGTATTTAGATTGATTTAATATTTATTTAATTTGATCATGATATAATCTATTTAACAGGTTTTACAATATTTTTAATTTATATTGTTATATTGAAATGGAACTTAACCCACGGATCATTGATCCAATTTCAATCAACTTAAGGCTTTCAAATCTTCCTTTTTAATAATACTGAATTGGAACAAATTGAAATGATATCAAACTTTCAAAAAACTGTTCAAATTTAACGAAAAATGTCTCAATCATTGGGCTCATAAAAAAATTGTCTAACAAAAGAATAACTGGTTCAACTCGAATTGAACTCAAGTCCAAACCAATCAACCCAACCCCAACCAACTCGATTTTGGTCGGTTTGGATTGAGTTGTGTTTCAACCTTGAATGTGTTGGTTTCGGTCTGAATTATTGTCAAACTGAACATGTTAGATTGTGTTTAGGTTGGATTCAAGACCAATCCAACCCAATACACATCCAGTCACTTAAACAGGGGGCCTAGTATGCGTCATCACGTGGCACACGCTCTTGCCATGTGTTCAGTGCACGAGGTAGCAAGATTGGCATATCATAGTCCAAATCAATTTGATCGTTCACACTGCAATCCTTAATAAATTATAACTCCTATAGTCCATCCCAATTCTTATGTTGAAGCATCGAAAGGGATTCAATCGAACCTAATTAAACTTAACTTCATAAATCCTTTTTATTCGATCAACTATTGATCGATTATATAATTTATTAATTTTATTATATTCTACTAAAAGAATGAAATTGCACTCGCAATCTAATTAAAATTGTTGAAAGAGTATACTCAATAATTATATCATCCGATTAATCGTTCTTATGTATTATATATCTCATTGGCCGTCTCAAATATTCAGAACAAGGTGAGATAACCAAAACACCATTTTTCAAATATACATAGATTCTCGAGTCTCATTTTATATACGATAATTCCATGTGATCACATCACAAAATTAATTTAAAAATCAATATCAAATTATTAAACTCAAATTTAATAGTCCACTAGAAAATTCTTTAAAATCATGATAGTGCCTATTAAATAGGTGACATGTTCTATATTGATAATATATGTACCCACTTAGGATTAAAATCTTACATACTGGATTGAAATTAAAATCGTGTGGTTAATATCACAAAAAAAAGAAAAAAAAAATCACATAGTTCAGTTCAATTCATTTGAAATGTAAACTCAAATCTTATTCCAATGTCAAAGATGAACTTAAATAAAATTGATACGGTCTTTTCAAAATAAAGTGCTAATCTTTATCTATCGATCGTGGACTATAAATTTGAGATTGTATTTAAAATTGAATCTTTCCACACTTAACAATTTAAGTATTCCGTTTATAATATCAAAACGATCAAGCTCACTTTAAAAAAAAACAAATTAAAAGAAATATACTTATATTTATTTTAAATGTCGCGAATACAAATTTACTCGATAGACAAATACAATCCAACACATGGCACAATCAATTTTCTCTCTTTCTTAGTTCGACTATTATATAAAAGCGGGATGAATGCAACAGAAATGAGAACATGAATGTTCAATGATAGTAGAATGAATAGAATAAAACGAAGATATACACAAATATCTGAAATTATTTTCTAAGAATGTCTATTCTCCTGCAGAGACAAATAAGCTATCTCGACGCTCGACCCAAGCTAGCTAGATGCATCCAGCAGAAAGTGCAGCCTTGACAAGCAAACCAAAGAGTGTAAATGGGGCAGAGAAAAATGGGCTGTGATCACTTTCCAAAACATAAACATCTGTTGGTGGCCATTTCTTGATCATTGCATCTTGTTGTTGAGGTTTTATTACATGATCATAGGTTGTTTTAATGTATATACGAGGAACTTCATCTGCATCCTCTCCCTCTTCAAATTGGGCAGATTTTAGTGCTTGGATTGGACCTGGTCTCAAAAGCATGGCTGCTAGTGTGGAATCCTGAACCACATTTAAGGTCTTAGTCATGTACGAGTGCTTGATATCGGTGTAACTGGAAGAAAAGAATTAGTACATTTGTCTAGATCACAATGAGAAACGATAAGGTTATTAGCGGATAATATGATATGATCGCGTCGAGCCTATTACAAGTTCATTTCATGGAGTCATTCGAGCGCGTCTAAATATATTTTACTAGAAAGGACAGACCTAATTCCTATTTATGAGGAAAATAATAAAATTAAAAAACCTAGCAAGCATATAGTGATTCTTCTTCAATGTAAGACCTACAGGGACGGAATACATTGAAAAAAAAAAAAAAATCATTTCCATTAGAACCTTAATAAAATTAATTGGGCTTGGGGGCAGGTCTGGGCTACTTGAAGACCTAAATCCATTTGTAGCCGAATAATTTACCATAATGAACTAGAATTCTTTATATCATATACATATTTAGGTTGATTTCGTAGTCGAGAAGTTAAGTATACTATATGATTAGATTTTAAATAAACTAACACGTAGGTCTATCCTGCAGTAAACACCAAAAAGTATCAATGGACTATATACTGTGATCAAATATGGGTAAACAGTTCCTTCGTCGATATTCGCCGTTCAAGATAAAAGAAATTACCTCTTGAGGTGATAATTGGTAAATGATTTTTCTTTGCAATTCTTTCTTAATAAGCATACTGGTTGGAGGATGATCAAGTCCCATTCCAAAGCCAATATCATATACATCTCCAATTTCTCCGAAGTTAGATAGATCCGGCACTCCCTAGTAATTTAATGGGGACAAAAGGGTTAAAAACGTGAACAATTAATGCCATTTGTACAGAAAAATAATGTCGCCCCCTTTGACGGATCTCAGTTGGCAAGTTTTGATTGGTGGAAAAACTCTCGAAAATCATTTTCTTTTTTTAAAAAGTCAATAACTTTATGTCATGCGTCTATCTATCAAATAAAGTATAAAAACTTTCTGTACAAGTAGCATGATTTATTTTTTGGGTACAATTTAATTCACTTTACACATCAGACGGCATCCCTTTAGACAAAAAAAAATCATAGAGAACACGTTACTTGTGGAGAGATGCAAAAGTATGTGCATTACTTGCAGAAATAGTGGAAAATAATAGAGGGATTGGATACGTATATGGATAGGTTCGGACAAGAAAGAATGAATTGAAGACAGTTGGCATGGCAAAAATTATTTAGGACGGTCCAATGTTATTACAATCAAAATGACGTCGAATAATTCCCCTTAACCAGCTTTGACTGTAACTCCCATCACTCCACTTGTTTTTTTTTTTTTTTCTCAGAGACAAATTCTTCAATAGAAATGCTTGTCTTTTAGCTCACCAAATTCAGAACCAACTTGAAAAACACACTGCTCATGTCTCACCTTTTAGACCACGTACGGAGCTCGACTCTACATAACTGAACATAATTATAGAAAAAGTACATAATAATATTTGTCGATATTTTATTTAATCCATGTTTGGTTCGACTAAAAATTAGATTAACACTTAAATCAAAATAAATAATTAATTTTAATCACACATTTTATAGAAATTCATAACTTTTTAGTTTACATATTTCTTCAACTTTTATTAAAATCTACTAAAAATCTGATTTTTATTTAAAGAGGATTCATTCTATACAATTCATTATATTTGAGGTTTTATCTCAAAAACGTCAAGCAAAGTCGAATCTCGTTGTTTCACCTGTTAGTAAATCATTATGTACATGTAATACAATTGTTTTCTTAATGCATGATAGAAGTGCAAAAGTTGTATGAGTGTTCGAAGAACTTACATCTTTGATATCTTCCTCCGTCACAAATCCCATTTTCAACATAGTGGCTGCAACAAACACCGCGAGACTGATTTTCTTTGAAAATTTGTGAATTGCATCTGTCAAACTAAGCCCCCCAGCACTATGTCCTACCAAAATCACCTGTTCAACATTTACAAATTAGTTTCTCATTCAACGTATTAGGCATATGATGGAATAATTAATTTTAACCATTAGGTTGAAGGGAGTTTAAACTTTTAGACGATATAGAGAGAGAATGGACCTTTTCGTTGTCGTTTAAGGATGAAAAGAATTGAAAGAGTGGATTGTTGTATTCTTTGAAGGAAAGGATGGTATTGGGATCAGTTTGATCGATGCCAGAACCTTTGAGATCAATACATGAAACTTTGTAGCCGGAATTCTCCATTAGGCATCTGGTTTTGTACCAGCACCACCCTCCCCCACTAATACCATGTATCATAACAAAGTGAGGCTTCTTTGAGGTAGTCTTTACTTTCATCTCCATTTCGTCTGCAAACTCTTCTCCCATGCTCTCTCTCTCTCTCTCTCTCTCAGTGATTTATACTACTTTATATGCATATATGACATTGGAGTGAATGATGACACTGAGAGGGGCCACGTTCCTCCATATATACAGGTAGATTCAAGTTCCCGGAGGACCCTCAAAAATCCATAGGGAAATGTTTTTCATTGCTCAAAATCGAATTGAGAATATCATGTTCTAATGACTCTTCTTTTTATTATGTGAGCTCGATTAAGTAGATTTGTGAACTCGAATGTAAAAGACTTGTATTGAAGTCATAGCAAACTCGATTAGGGCTAATGAACTTCAATTTTGGTTAAGCCCCACATTAATCTCGGTTTAAATAAACAATTGATTTCAACCACATATTTTACGAGACCATAATTTTTCAACCATAAATTTTATCAACTTTTAGCAAATGATACTAAAAATTCGATTTTAATACCCACCAATTCCCACTAAACAAGGAGTCCAAAAGTCAAAAGTTTAAGTCGTTGGGCAAGAGAAACTTGAGGTTTTTTTTTAAATGCAATTCGAAAAGTTGACACATGTGAGTTGCCTGGCATGACCTCCAAGGGCTAGCTTATGAGCCGGTCTGGATATGAAATTTTGTTTTGCACGAATAACTTGAGAACTTGATGGAAAGGGGAAAGATTTGGAAACAAATATTCATAAACAGTAGTGTGGGGAATGAATTATGAAGTGTTAATGAACGGAAACCAAAAATGCAATAAAAAGAAAAATTAACGCTGAACTGTCGTTTTGCATGAGTTTCCAAGGGAGTACGGATTGAATAAAAAGTGAATGGTAAAAGTGGGTGCAATTAAATTATTATCTTGGAAAGTGAGTTCAATCATTTAGACCATCCACAAGTTTCTTTATTTACTAAGACATGATCTAACTACTCGAATTGGAAATTTGGAAGTGATGTCACCTCCACAATTTAGTCCCGGTTTGGTTTTGTTAAAAATATTATATTTTTTATTAGATTTAAAGTTAATGAAACGTGTAGTTAAAAAGTTGAAAAAAATCGGGAATCTCATAAAATGTGTGGTTCAAATTAATTGTTTATTTTGATTTAAATTTTTATCAACTCCCGAACCAAACGGTTGAATGTATATATGTTTCTGCTATGTTTTACGAATTTAAAATGATTTTCAAATTGTAAACCTCAACTTTCTTTTTCATGCAAATAATGGTATAGAAATTGGGGAAAAAATGACTAAAAGAAATATTTGAAATGATTGCTTATATATGGAACGAGAAAACCAAGAATAGTTGACGTTCAAAAGTCTATTAGATCGATAGGGTTTGGTTATGAAACTTAGGGGGTGAGATGTAACAATCACACTATGTTGTTTGGAGTATAATGTGCGCTAAATAATATTAACTTCTAGAAGAAAATGACATTGAACTTCATGAATTACTCTAATGTGAAAGAATGTCGTAGTCAAGAATTTATTCAAGTTTTTGATTATTATTATTATTATTATGGTTGGTCCGTGATTCCACGTTACCAGAGGTGCCACAAGATGATTTCGTAATTCTTATGGAGTGAAGATGCCTGATAGGTAAGTTTTCCTTCATTTTCTTTTGCAATTTATATGTCAAGCACACTCGATTAAGACATATTGAAAATCCATTTTTCATCAAATACCTATAACAATAAATGGTGATTAAACTTATTGTTGTTTTGAAAAGATAAATGATAATATCAATATTTCATACCATATTCTACCCATAAAATTGTTCTTGGCATATTGGATTCCATCATTTTTTTTATTTTTTGTTATCCTTCTTCTATAGTTTTCTTGGTGGACTACGTAGATGGATGAAAATGGACACACCCCAAACTTGATTTATTGGTCAAGTTCAAAATAATCTAAAAGATAATCTATTTGCATAATTTGATCTGATGTGGACGGCCATGTTTGTTGTCTGCTGTATCTGATAACCTGTCAAGCATTATAGATTTGTTTCTGTACAATGTAATAACTGAGATTGTAATTTTTTTTTTTTTCATTTTATCTAATTACTTATATTTGTAATTGTCTAATGCAACACAACATATATGACAAAAGATGGTTTGACCCAGTTTTTCAAATGTATTTTTATTGGATATTGAATTATAAGAATAATAGAAATAGCAACCGTCCTTCCTCAGTGGTTGTATTTACAACTTAGGTAGGATATTAATTTATACAATGAACAATGAATAATTAAATTGAAGTATACTAGGGCGCTTGGCTTGATAGAACCATATCGAAGGAACTCAACAAAATGATCTCGTAACCTTGGAAGAAGGGGTGCTCTCCTATCTTTTGATTAAGAGGGTGATACACACCAGGGGACAGCGTCTGTTGATTAAAAATACAGAACTTTGAAAAGATGTGACGATATATCAAATCTAACCTCTATTTGGTGTTAGAATTTCGAAAGGAGAAGTGTTCTTGCTTTGAAGATAAAAGTAACAAAACCAAAATGACATTTGAAGGTAATATTTGTAACTTGTGACACTCTAATACACTTGAATTGAATATAATTAAGAATAAAAAATGTGTGAAATGTGAATATGTTGTTCTTCAAAAAAAAAAATTAATTTTGCTCCCTTCTTAGCTATATATATATAAAGTGCCCTAAAACCTACTCCAAATTGGGTCCACAATGTAAAAAGTCTAGCCAACTCATGATCTAATAATTAGCCACTGATAAAAAGCAAAATGTCAATTTTTTGGGCCATTAAAGGTATTTATGTTTCCCTTTGAGAACGCAAATCTATTGGGTGCAAAAGTTGATGAAATAATTATAACAAAAGTATGTACTGTGTTTGTCTCCCATCCTATTATTCTATGAGTGCGAGACAGTGGAGAGTGTAGTGTTCATCACTTCCATTCACTATTTCAGAATCCCACGCGCACGAGATGCATATTATAAAATTTACTTACCATAAAAAATTGGATAAATGAATGTAATAATTTCGTCTTCGATCACGATTTGTACTAGTGTACTAAATTACATCTTCCCTTCTCATAAATTTATGGAGCGCCATTGAAGCCGTAACAATAACTAATTGCTTATTAAAATCACAATTGACATATATTGTAATATTAACCATCGTGCCTTTCATCCAAAGCTACGTTCAATAACAATTAGTAGCGAGAAATGTGCATGATTAAATATTTCTTTAGAGCTTCTAGGTTAACTACCACTTTGAAATTAGAAAGGTGGTATCTTTCTTCGTTACATGAGATTAAATAACCTTTCATATTTAAATAGCTCGCATCGATCATGTCCTCTAATATTTATCTACAAAAACATCAACCCAAATCACAAGACCTTATTATTCAACCAAAATATATAAAACTTATTCATATAAATAAAAAAACATATACGTGTCATGTGATAGTCCTTCTCATTCTGGCAATATAAAGGTTACAGGTTAATAACATGTCAAAATTACACATTCGGTGGAAGTGATGCGAGAACACGTGTCCCGTCAATGACTCCAAGAGAATAAAATAGAACAAAATAAAGCAATAGTAATCTGATGTTTTGACAGTTATCATGTAGATTATTTTGAAATAAGATCAGTAATTGGGATTCGATTGAATTTAAGGTGAAACTTTGTCGTGATTATCAAGGCGTTTAATTTTTTGTAAAGCGATATTAATAATTTTTTAGTACAATCTCGAATTGTCTACTCGCAGTTTCAATGCTCACTTGAACGTTGAATCCTTTCTTAAATCATGATGTTACCAACACCATGTTCTAATGACATAAAAAATAAAAATAAAATTGTGAACTGCCTCTTCTAGTTGTACTTCTTTACTTGAACCCAATCCATAACTTCTTAGTTGACATATAATTTGCAAAAGACACGCTTTTCCTTTCGAAACATCTCTTGATATCGCCTATCATTTCCATTAAGTATCTCCATACTAAACTTCAATCATGTATTAGAGGAATTTCTCCATGGTTCTTTCACCCAAGAAAATTATTATTATTATTATTATTTGTCGTAGTTAATCCGCTCCATTTTACATACCCCCATCAATTCTTTTGCTTGAGTTTGTTTTGTATCAAGAAATCTCCATACCTGACTTTGTAATCGAGTTTGTAGAACACAAAAGTAAACATAGGTTGCAAAATGAGAATTATATAAAATAAAAAGGAAATTGAATAATAATATTACCTGTTAACGAGAGAAATTTGTGCAGACATGAAAATCAAAGGGATTAGGTAAGGAAGAAATGACAAAAATTGGAAACATCGTGATTTCTTAAGATAAGGTTGGAATTTTTATTTTTTTCTCTATACATTTGTAAGGGTAACGTTGAAATTTCAAAATTTATTTGAACTATAATATGACTTTTCGCCATTTTGTAAAAAAAAAAAAAAATTGAAGGATCCATAAAAACTTGAATCTCAAAAATTTCTATCACCTTTTCAAAAAATTGGGGGAACTTTCATATTCGCCTAGTCAAAAGGCCCAATAATTTACAAACAAGCCTAGCCTACTATCCTTGAATGAAAATGACCCCTTAACATGAAAAGACAGAAATATCTTTAATTAAAGTTAATAAATTACTAAAATATTGCAGAATAAAAAGACAATAATATCCTTTCACTTGCAAAACTAAAACAAGACTTCCCAATTAAAATTTCAAATTAAAGTCCTTTTTTTCTTCGTTTTCTCCAACTAACGATGCTTTCGTTTTTCATCTTCTTTGAAACTAAAACTTCAAAAATTTATCAAAAGTTTATCACAATGATCTCATTAATATCCGTTTCATTGAATTGGTAAATTATATCTACGTTTATTTAATGTCATTTTTGTTAAATTAGTTTACTTTTTTAACTGTTAAATTTTATTTCAACTTATGTTAACATATATGCACATTTTTACAATTTATTTGAACACAAAGCATTTGACGAAGTGAATCGTAATGTGAATAATTTTTGGGACTGTGAACGTAACTCGAGAGGATGACGTAATTATTCTAAAGATAGCTTGGGCGGAAATCCACTTACAAACCAGGATCCAATTGCTTTATTCAATCAGAGACAAAAGTCCAGTGAAAATTCACGGACTAGGTCGAGTACACAAACTTCTAATTCTTCATGTGTAGTTCTCGATGATGAAGATATGTAGATCGATCAACAGTTTGAGTTCAAAGTGAAGAATCAAACAAAAGTCTAACTACACAATTGTTTGTTGAGACGATAATCACAATTAACGTTTGCGACCCACGAAGTTTGACACAATGAATTTCTTTTTTGTTGCAAGTATGCACGAGAATATACTTGCCAAGTGGATATCCGTCACAAATCACAAACAAACAATATCCTAGTTCATTGATAGATATATAACACGCAGTTTCAATACCCAAGGACAATTTACAGACCTGCAAATATTATTAACGACGTCCACCGAGAGTTCGAAATGGTCAAGTTTATCGCCATGCATTTGGCATAGCCGATAGCGAAAATAATCTAGCAATGCATTCATTCTTCAAAAGCTAAAGCAAGTAATTGGGTTTTTAACAACGAAATTAGCGATTGAACATTGGACACTATCACATTCTATAGAAATTTGATGTAATATGATGATATCAAAGAATGTAGAGTCAATCAATTCATTTTTCAAGAAAGATCGGGAGTTACCACTTCTCACTATCATCAACTATAATCGTAACAAGCTGCATGAATGTTTTCATACTAGACTTGAGAAATCACATATGTTTACAAGCACATTAACTCGAAATGTAAGACAAACCTATGATTTCTCATCTATTATGAAATCATTTCTCGAGGTTACTACGAATGTGGTCGATAATCGCAAAAATTGGTAACTTCTGATCCTTCTTGAATAATGAATTGAACGACTCCACATTGTTTGATGTCATATTATATCGAATTCTTGTAAGATGTGACAATGCCCAATGTTCAATCCCTATTTTCGTTGTTAAATATTGTCATGCATCATGCGATTTAATAGCTATTTCGTCCATGTAATTATTAAACTCTTCAAAACTGTATGCCTCTGCAGTTTTCCTAAATGACGACACAATCCCAGTACCTCAATATTTGGTTTTCAAGTTACCAGTACATACAGTAACCATGATGTGCATCGAAAAGACTTCAACGATAGCGACAGTATAGCGTTTTCCCAATTAGTTACAAATGCAAGATTCTCAACATCTCCAATTACGTGCCACAACTATGTGAAGAACCAAAGCATCACTAGATCATTTTCACCATTGACTATGTCGAATGCAAGAGTATTGATTTGAATGTTTACATCTTAACATATAGCAGTAATCAACTTACCTTCGTATCTAATTTTTAGGGATGCATCATTGAATAGAATTAGGAGTCGCATTGAATTAAGACATCTTTGAATTCATTGTCCACGAACCATGAAAAAAATACTTGAAGTGATGGTTGTCATTAATCTCCATAAAGAACACGAGCCATAATTAATTTTTCCCTTTTTTTTTTACAATACCTGGCCAATTTAGCATAATTCTCATTGGGTAAAACCGTGCATTCTTTTGCATTCCAATCTGTATGATAGCTCATGACCATCTCGAACTCTTGACGAACATCGTTAATAATGCCTTAAGATTTGTACATTATCATTAAATCTTAAAACTTGCACAATAAATGTTTGTTAATAAACCATGATTTTGTTGATCGCTGAAAAATACCAAGTGTCGCACTGGATACCAGTTAACAATTCACAGATCACCAACTTAACGATTTTTAAGTTATCAAATGGTTGTTACTTAACCGTTTTTAGTTTTGACCATATGTGTGGAATTAATCAATCAAAAACAACAAATCACTTTAAATATTTCTAAATGATTAAGCATACAAGTTCAATTATCATATGTTGAATTGTCGCAGTAATAAGGAAAGCAGTAAATAACACAATATTGATGATGGAGAAACTCAACTGGGTAAAAACTCTGGGATCAGGCCAATTACCTCCACAAGACTTCCCGATCTATTTCATGCTAACTCCAATGTCTGCTCCAAGATCTTCTGCAATTATCTCTTCCAAGTAGAATTCTAAGAACTTGCTCCAAGACCTTGTGCTCTTCCTTCGCTTGTAGTCCAACCTCTCTCAACTTTCAGCAGCCTCTGAATTTCAACTGAGAAAGTGTCTTCCCAAAAGTGTTTAGGAAGTATGTGTTATGGATTCAATGAATTTGATGTTTTCCTAATGTGTTGTATAAAATCAAGAGAAAATGGATTATAGCAAAGAGGCATATTGAATAAACACCACACAATTCGTGCATAAGTTTGGGTATTTATAGAATAGTGTAATTAGGTTGAATGGGCCGGAAAAAATATTTCAAAACAGCAAATTAGGGTTTTTCGAAATCGATCTGTATCTTGAGCGAGAAGCTAACGACAGGCATTCTGTTTTTGTTGCTGAGCACCAACAGGGCAAGAAGCTAGCAAAAATGCGGCTTCATGTTTCTCCTATTTTCATGCTCAAACCCTAGACCTCATAACTCAATTTATACAAATTGCACCCTAGGTCCTTGACTTTTACAACACGTTATAAATTAGTCATTTTGTCCACAAAATTCCAATACTAAAAACCTAACAAACTCCATATTTGGCATTCTGTGACAAAACTACACAATAAGTCCAAGAAAACTAAATACAAATCTAAACTACCCAAATTTCATCAAACTAATGTCTCTTACATTCCTTGTTAAACATGTTTCCTAAAATTTACAGCTCAAACACTCAATGTAAAAGTACGTGATACAAGAAATAATAAATTTATTAAATATATGATACCAACACTAGCTAGAATGAGACGTAACAATAATATATAATAACTCAAAAAATGTTGTTGTTAGCATGCACAAGTATAAGCAATGTACAGTAAATATTTCCACATACTTAGTTCAAGTTAACATAGAGTAAATTGTATAAGTGACCCATGTATGTAAAGTGTTACTAATTATTTATAAGTAAGACTCCAAATCTTAATTTTGTGAGAAATGATATGCTAAATATCATTGTCAATAGATGTATTCCTCTACTTATGAAAGTCAAATCATTTAAAGCGCATTAGGATCTTTAAGTAAAAGCTCTTTTTGTATTGATGTTTTCTTTTCTCCCACTTACCTTGAGCATATTTTATTTTCATATCTTTAATATTTTAAACTCATTATTTTTTTCATATCTTAAGTGCATGCTCTTCTCCATTAAACTACTAAAATGACCCATGTAACCGAGATTTAAGTCGATTAACCCAAATCAGTTGACCATAGATATCAGGTTATGAGAAACCCCACAGGCTTAATTAATTAAGTCAAATAGGCTCCGAAGAAGAACATAAGATATTGAACTTTTTTATTATCGAGGATAAACTTGAGTTTAGATCTAATAAATAAGGTCAATTCATTTTCAAAGTCACCTTACTAACTTGTAATTTTCATCTCAAATCTCACACATGCGGTTAAGTCCTACTAACAATATCATAGTGTATGCAGTATAGATGGTACATGAAGACACATATACTAAATACTCCATACTATCCTAATTCACCAATGGAAACTATGTTACATCTCATCGATTAAACATATGCTTTCTCACAACAAACAAATTCAAATATATTATATATTATACTATAAAAACAATTTCCCGCCCATGAAAGCACCAAGTACACAAAAAAAAATGTCAAACACACAAACAAAAAATAAAAATAAAAAATATACACGAGTTTTCTACCTAGAAAATAAATAAACAAATATGATGCATGCGTAAATCAATGTGACTTAATGATAAAGTGAATTTCAACTCACTTAAGATTGAGGTAGATTCCTGAAAGTACGCTACGAGTTTCTCGTTTTTCGACTCAAGTTTCGTAAATGTCGTACTTAAGGCTTTATTTTTTATTAGAATCTTAATGCTCTCCTCATAGATTCTATCATAAGCCTCATGAACATCTCTATCACTATCAGAATTGTCCTCACTATCTAGATCTTTTTTCTGAATTCTCACCAATGCTTACGTTCTCAGCCTTCTCACTCCCCTTATCAAATTCATTCCTAATTCTAGCAGTAAAGACAATATATTTTCCACTTTCCTCACAAGTAGATTTCTCACTCTGATTGTCCGAGTTAAACTCGTCATCAGTAAGTGTAGCATTTATAGCCTTATCCGAATTTCTCCTACTGCAATGGCACTCACTCCTAACGTGGCCAAAACCTCGACGATTATGACATCTCACATATTAAGATCGTCTTCTAGACTCACTGGAATCACCTCGATGTTTCTCTTTAGGTTTCTTTTTATTCCTAAACATTTTTTGAATTTTTTTAGTAAAGTATGCTAACTCCTCATCGTTAGGAGAATCTGAATGGGTAGAGTCAGAATCTTAATCTCTAATGGTGTTCAAGGCAATTGACTTNTTTCAAAATTTTTTAGCAAGGTAAGCTAACTCCTCTTTATTAGGAGAATCTGAATGGGTAGAGTCAGAATCTTCATCTCTAATGATGTTCAAGGCAATTGACTCCTCAATCTTAGGTTTACCTAATGTAAGTTCATAAGTTTGGAAAGATCCAATCAACTCTTCAATCTTAATGAAATCTAAGTCTTACTCTACTCTATTGTCGTGACTTTAGGTCTAAACAATCTAAAAATATTTCTGACTATCTTAGGCTTCGAGATTCTCTCACCTAGGTTGAAGCTAGAATTTACTATGTCATTTAAGCTCACATAGAATTCATCAAAGATATCATTCTCTTTCATTTTAATCTCTTCAAACCTAGTGGTCAGCATCTACAACTTAGAGTTCTTAACCGACTGAGTTCCCTCATGTAAGATCTATAGAATATCCCAAACTTTTTTGGCTACCTCACACACAGACACTCGCCTAAACTCTTCCGGGGATACTGCCATAAATAGGGCTTGTAAGGCTTTACTGTTCCAGTTACATTCATCTAAGTTCGATCTAGTCTAATTAACAATGAGAGTGGAGATTACTTCATTATTAACCGTAAATCTAGGTGTAGCCCAACCATTTACAACACTAAGACAGATACGCTAATCCATTGATTTTAAACAGGCTCTTATCCTAACCTTCCAGCAGGCATAATTACTTCCATCAAAATATGGCGGGACGGATAATGAATTACTTATCTAGATAATATGGGGCAAGGGACGAATTTGGGCTCTGATACTAATTGAAAAATCTAATGGGTCAAGGAACGAATTTGGGCTCTGATACTAATTGAAAAATCTTGGGTGTCGCATTGGATACCACTTAATAGTTCACGAATTACCAACTTAACAGTTTTTAAATTACCAAATAGTTGTTACTTAACTGTTTTTAGTTTTGACCCTATGTGCGAAATTAATCAGTCAAAAGCAATAAGTCACGTTTAATTGTTTCTAAATGATTAAGTATACAAGTCCAATTATCCTATGTTGAATTGTTACAGTAATAAAAAAATCAATAAATAACACAATATTGATGACGGAGAAACCCAACTGGGTAAAAACTCCAGGATCAAGTCAATTACCTCCACTATAAACAATACGGTGTGAGTTACAGTTAGATGCTATCTAGCCAACTTCACTAAACTTCCCGATCTATTTCATGTTAACTCCAAGGTCTGCTCCAAGACAAAAGATCTTCTGTAATTGTCTCTTCCAAGTGGAATTCCAAGAACCTGCTCCAAGGCCGTGTGCTCTTTCTGCGCTTGTAGTCCAACCTCTCCTAACTTCCAGCAGCCTCTGAAGTTCAACTAAGAAAGTGTCTTCTCAAAAGTGTTTAGGAAGTAGGTGTTATGGATTCAATGTATTTGATGTTTTCCCCAATGTATGGTTGTATAAAATCAAGAGAAAATAAATTATAGCAAAGAGGCACAATGGACAACCACCACACAATTCGTGCATAGGCTTGTGTATTTATAGGATATGGTAATTAGGTTGAATGAACCGAAAAAAATACTTCAAAACAACAAATCAGAGTTTTTATGGATCGACCCGTCCCTCGAGCGAAAAATTGGCGACAGGCGAGTGACGCACTGTCACTTGAGCGAGAGCTCAACGACAGGCGGGCGACATGCATTATGTTCTTGTCGCTCAAGCGTCCACTGGACGAAAAGCTAGCGAAAATACGGCGTCATGTTTCTCCTCTTTTCATGCTCAAACCCTAGACCTCATAACCCAATTTATACAAATTGCACCATAGGTCCTTGACTTCTACAACACGTTACAAATTAGTCTTTTTGTCCACAGAATTGCCAATACTAAAAACCTAACCATCGCAAATGCCAATTGTAATTGTCATCTACATAGACAACTGAATAGAGTCATATTTGATTTCTTCACTTTAAACTCGAAATTTTGCTTGTTTGCAAATTGGGGGATTTGACTAGGCCAATGTGATAGTTCCCCCTACGGATGATTGGTACGAATAGGTAAGAAATTGAAAATTAATAATTACATAAACAGGATAATACTAGAGTAGGTATTGAGAAAACTATTCGATGAGCAAAATAAGATCTCAAGCGAACAAAGAGGAAAAGAAACTTACACCGTCTTTCTAGTCAAACCAGAGGCGATTGTGGGGAAAACATAGTGGCTGTGTCCTCTTTAGACATGAAAAGGCTCCAACTGAACATAGTTTGGTGAAAGATAAATATTTGCAGTAACATTTACTCATTTTTCCTCTTCTACATGATAATTTCATTTTTTACTGATGACAACTGAGTGTAACCACAGGGAAAACTTTTAACTTCTCTTGCACATTTCGTATCAACAGTCCGGTGAGGAGTTGGTTGAAATAAGAATAAATATTTTCGAAATACATCAAATTGTTCATTTAGAAGATAAAAGATTTCACTTGGGTCTGAGAATGTGAATCAAACGAAAATTTTGATCTGTCTTTTAAAAATATTAATTATTATCATAGTGCTCCTAGGCTGCAAGAATTGTTTATCGCAAGTTTGATATGAAACATGTAAGTAGAATTAAATTACCCTATTCTTACACTTTCAGTTGTCTCTAATAAAGGATGAAACAATGGTGTATAAGAGAAATGATAGAGTAAATGTTAATGTAAACCTATATCTTCCACCAAATTTTGATCCTGGTAGACATGGACCCATTCCATGCCTGAAGTGGCCTTACTCTCTTTGAAAAAATATCAATGTCTTGAATCGTTGGCTACGCAGAACTTTTCTCATAGATCTTCTTGTCCCGAAAGTTCGGATATGAAGTTTTCAGGGTCAGTTCTAAGATCATGACAACCTTCTTAGCTAATTCATGGAAAGCTCGAGACTGCGTACATTAGAGCTTGCCGATAAATTAGGAATGTATGTACCTTAAGGGTAACTCAAAAGTGGAATTGTAACTAAAAACAAGATTTTGAATTAAATGTGTGTCTAAAGTAAAACGAGAGCTGTATTGCATTTTCTGATATCAAAAATACATCATGCTGCATCAGTGCATCTTAATTCTTATCCAAAGAAGATAAGGAGAAGACTCGTAACCAAACCATTGCACAAAATAACCGAACAACTCGAGAAGTTACAAGAAAGAAAATACGTCCAGGTTAATGGCAAACTTACTTTTACCGAGTACAGAAACGAAGGAAAATGAAAATTTTGAAGAAAGCAACAAACCTCAAATTGTTCAAGGTTCTGATACTTCAAGAGATTATTGTACAGCTTTATATATGAACGTAAAAGTGCTACAAACTGCAAGGAATATGGCTGGTTTTCTCTCTCTTTTTCTCTACGCTGGATAGTTTTTTCACATATACGCAGAATCAGTGACGGACCTAGCGCAAAAGTTCAGCACGGGCGGAAAAAAATAAGGATGCCAAACAAAAAAATGAGGATACCCAAGCTTAAAGTGAGGATTTTAAGCTCTAGTTGCAAGGGAAAAAAATGCTAGAGACATCATAGGCACATGGCTTAAAGTTCACTCAGGCATCAATACCCAATCACGGTAGGGAAACACTAAACGAAAAAATAATATCCCGTCCTGGGCATAAGCCAAGTTTTCTTTCCTGCTACTGCTGGTGATAAACTAAATGATAATTAGAAAGAATTATGTTGCTTTTCCAGGGCCTTGCGTGCGTTGCCACAATGTAAGTGTCAGGCCAAAGAGTCATCTTATGCCAACTAAATACACTAAAAAACTATAGAAAATGCAAAATATGATCAAATAACTACCTAATGTTAAATCAAAATCAAAAGGTACATTTTCAATTGGTCCACAACTAGCACATGATGGATTCCAACAGAAAATTAACCCAAATCAACACCAAAACAAACCATATTCCCCAAAAAAAAAATGCTTAATTCACGTATGAAAATAATATCATTACTGAAAGTGAGTTAAGATCGGACAACTTACTTCCATTGTAGTGGTCATATCATCCGACTGAAGCTGCGTGCGAAGCCGAAGTCTGAAGTGGTTGAACTGAAGGAAGGGTTTGGAGTCCACCGGGTAATGGAAATGGGTAGTTTTATATAATTTATATTGAGCTATTTAAAAAAGGGCCCAACTCTCAGCCCAAAACAAAAGGGCCAAAACTTAAAAAACAAAAGGCCCAAACTGAAAAATGTAATCGTCTTCTTCCTCCCTTCTTCTTCTTCACGTCCTTCTCTGAATCTCTGCAGCAAGAAATAGTGACCCGACGGTATTGAAGACTTCGGCGGATCTAGCACAGGCGGCTGCACCCCCTCGCCGGGTGCTGGGTCCGTCCCTGCGTAGAATCAAGATGCAAAGCCAAAAAAAGATGCAAAATTTTAAAAGCAAAGGGTGATTCTCTCCCCCTCTCATTTTTCAGATGGATAGCTTTATTGAATCATTGTTCTATTGGTCATTTTAGCTTCATTTCCGTAGCACCAGCCCGGCCTTGTGTCGAGGCGGATAAGGTCTGGGCCTCAGGCCCAAAACTGGAAAGGGCCTATTTGTTGGCTCAATTTTTTTTTCTTTTTCTTGTTTGTAATCAAACCTAATACTGGAGGCGCCTCATCTTTTAGCCAATTATAATTTTTTTTAATTGCAAAATAAAAAAATGAAAAATCAATTTTCATTCTCTCCTTCAACCCGACTCCAACCACGTCGCCGTCTCGTTTCGATTGACGACGGTCGACCTCGACGCCGCAACTCCTCCCGTTCTTCCCTTCCTTTTCCTTTACTCTTTCACAAATAACAAGTTTCCCACATTTCACAACTTTTTTAACCCTAACTGTGTAAGTCGTGACGCCCCGAGGAATCCCCACTCCCTAGTCCTCCGGCCAGTCCGCAATCGCCACCTCCAGGCTCCAAGCCACCCATTGACGTTTGTTCAGTTGCCCTTGCCGGAGGTAACGGTCCAAGTTTTCAATGGAGCAGAGCTGCAAAGGTTTGAATTATTTAATTAAAATGTATCATGTATGCATATTGATTTAGGATTTTGGTTAGAATTCTATTTTTAAATTTTCATAGAAGGGAACCAGGGACTTAATTTGGGAGGTTTGGACCAATTTTTGATGTTGACTCCTCATTCCTGCTATAGAGTTATGAAAATTGATGGTTTGGATCAGTAATATCACTTTTTCTAAAAGCTTCAGATTCTAATTATAGTATATACTTATCCCATTGACTGCAAATTAA